>RWGZ01001131.1:0-31879 GCA_009725065.1 Utricularia reniformis | reverse complement strand
TTGACAAATTTGACCCGAAAGGAAACGAGGTATACGTGGGATGAGAAATGCGAAGAGAGTTTCGAATGTCTCAAAACGAAATTGACATCTGCGCCAATACTAGTATTACCCACACCAGGACAGGATTTCACGGTATACAGTGACGCATCAAAGGAAGGACTCGGGTGTGTACTGATGCAGGGGGGGAAAGTTATAGCATATGCATCCCGTCAATTGAAGATACACGAGTTGAACTATCCGACACATGATTTGGAATTAGCCGCGGTGGTATTCGCACTCAAGATTTGGAGACATTACCTGTACGGTGTGAAGTGCGAGATATTCACCGACCACAAGAGTTTGAAGTACCTATTCACTCAGAGGGAGCTTAACATGAGACAACAGAGATGGTTGGAACTGATAAAAGATTACGTTCTAGACATTCAGTACCACCCCGGAAAGGCAAACCAGGTAGCCGATGCACTGAGCAGGAAAACTCATGGCGCGCTAGCCAACACATTGGTATGGGAAATGGAGAACCTGCAACTCGAAGTGGTAGAATCGACCATAGTCATGTTAGGGACAGTTACCGCGAAGCCAGGGATACTGGAGGAGGTACTAGAAGCACAAATATTAGATCCCGAGAAACCCGTAACTCGAAAAGAGGGAAACAGAACCGATAAATCAGAAATAAGCAAAGGAAGCAATGGGCTAATCCGAATGAATGAACGTATATGGGTACCAAACAGGCCAGAGCTAAGGAAGAAGATTATGGCAGAAGCACACAGTTCACCTTTCTCAGTTCACCCAGGAAGTACTAAGATGTATCGGGACCTAAAGACGCACTGGTGGTGGAATGGAATGAAAACGAGATTGCCAACTTTGTGGCCAAATGCGAAAATTGCCAACGAGTTAAGGCCGAACACCAACGCCCGGGGGGCGAACTGCAACCCTTAGAGATTCCAGAGTGGAAATGGGATAGCATCGGCATGGACTTTGTGGTAGGACTACCCAAGAGCCCACGAAAGAACGACGCGATATGGGTGGTGGTGGACCGTCTTACGAAGGTGGCTCACTTCTTAGCAGTCAAGACAACGTACGGAGTGGACAGGCTAGCCAGAATATATGTGGATAACATAGTCAAATTACATGGAGTTCCAGTAAACATCATATCAGACAGAGACCCGAGATTCACGTCTAGATTTTGGCAAAGTTTACAGAAATCGCTCGGAACTCAGTTATGCATGAGCACAACCTATCACCGACAGACAGATGGTCAGACCGAGAGAACCAACCAGATTATGGAGGATATGTTACGGNTCTTTCAAATTAAAATAGTATGGTCTAAACCGAATTGTGTTTCTTATCAATTCCGAATCGAACCGGGTAAATCGATCAAAATCTATCCAATTTTAAATTTCTAACATTGATGGCAATTTTATCGCATTAAAATTGGTGAGAGAATAATTTTTCCCAAACTCACGAACTTTAAGAACTAGTTTTTCCACTATATGAAAACTATGAGGACATGTAACATGAAAATTAAATTTTGAGATGTATTTTGCCACTTTAGATATTAGATTTGTCAAATTTTACAAACTATTATCAAATTTTCCAAAACATATAAAGTTTGCTATTCAAAATAATGATCAATGTTTTCGTACCGTCTACTACAACAAAAACCTGGTGACATCAGTATCTTGATCGGTATAGGACGATACCAAATTTTTGAATTGTAAACCGGGTTTTTTTGTTCCGATCCGAAAAAATAAAAATTATTTTTTAAACAAAAAAAATTGGTGGTAGTTGTACCGATCTGCATCGGAGTATCAAACCATTGATGATGATGAACAAAAATTGTAAAATCACAAATTTTTGGAAATTGAAATTGTCATTTTCTCCTTAAAAACAATTAAATAAATGAAAATAATCATATTACTAATATATTAAATTGTTCCATCAATTTAATATACGGGACTGAACGACAGAAGAATCACTCGTGCTTTTAGTTTTCCTCCTCCTACTGATTCGTAACTGATTTCTGCTCTCATAAAAAAATCAAATGTAACCGCGCATCGGAGCTCTGTTTCAAGTTCCTTCTGTTGTAATTAACTTCGATCCATATTGTTATTTTGAATATTGTCGTGAGATTTAATTTGTTTTAGTTGCTGGATTTGTCTTACGATGCGCCGTTGTGGTGAATTTGGATTGCATTTGACGGAGATTCAGGCCTGGTTTCAAGACTACGAAAATCTTTTACGCCTCTCCGTGTACCTAATATATGTGCAGATTGCCTGCTCTTTCATTGGATCGCTCGGACCGCTCTATAACGGCGTTTTGCTGGTAAATTTGGCGAATTCGTTGTTTGCTCTTGTCGCCATTGAGAGCAGCAGCCAGAAGCTAGCTAGGATATACGCACTCCTTCTTTTTAGTTGTGTTTTCCTCGATATCGCGTGGTTCGTTCTTTTCTCACGTGATATTTGGTAGGTGCTTCTGTCCTACTCTTTTGACATATTTTTCTGTTTATATATGTTTGCCTGCATATCAAGTGAATCTTAAATTTCTATACTTCTTTATTTCTTTCTGATCTTGGTGGTTGTAAATATTTGCTGATCTAAGCTTTTATGGGTTACAATTGTATTCATATGACATTGTTAAGTATCGGGGTAAGATCTATCTTGTGTGAATGGGCTCGAAGCGTCATCAGATGCAGTTTTTAACGCATCGGCCTAGGTTTTGGCATGTAAACTCTTTTGTTTGAAGGAATAACGATTTGCTATTCCTGAATCTATAAAACTCAATTTCTGTTCAAAAACAAATTTGCTGATTAATATTATCAGGCACCAAGCTCTATTCTATGAGCCAGTTGTGATTTTGTAACTTTTTCACTAATCTGCCCTACATAATGCATTTTCATATAGTGTAATTAGGTCTGCAAACCACTCTTTAAATATACATGTTTTTCATTTACCCTTACCCATTTATAATTTACTGTCTCAGGGGCTTTCCTAATGGATTTTATGGATCCTATGTCAGCTACTTAGTAAAGCTTACCCTCACTATGCAGATTATTGGGTTCTCCCTGAGGTTATCATCTTCTTTCCTATGGATACAAATGTATAGGCTTGGTGCAACTCACATAAATAATGCAGACACTAGAGATGCAGATTTTTACTTGAGAAACAGTTTTCTGAATCCTGCAAGTTCTCTTATTTCTGAGAATGCCCCTCATTCTAAAGATGATATTGTTGGAGGTTCAGCATATTCTGCACAACATTATTCGCCTCTTTCCGAAGATGGTATGAAAGGCACTTTTATGCATTCGGTATAATTCTTCCTTTGTACTAACAACCCTGCACATCCTAAATTAATGGCATCCTCGCCAGCCATGTGTATTTGATTTGCTGAATGCAATATCTGAAAATGACGATAAAGTTTGTGGAATCATAAATTATGGAATAAAAGGTGGTCTTCTTTTTTTGGCTGGTGAAAATTTTGGAGTATTGAAGGTTTTGGCATGTTAAGGGTAGGATGATATATTGACACAAGCTTGTTCTCACTTCTTTCATCATACTATAAGACAGTGCTTCTGAAACAGTAGATAGGCTGATTAAATTGATTTTAGCCTTTTTCCAGTGGATCTAGCTTTCTGATTGATATTTGCACATTTTTTGTCTTTGTCGCATGCTTACCAACTCTTTAATCCCTTTTAACTTTCTTTATTTTGTAATCATCATTCATATTATTTAGGTTGAAACTCACGGTTCTTCTATAGAAGATTCCCCTGCTTCACCTGAAACTACTCTGCCTAATTCACATAAACACAGTTCTTTCAGATCAGAGATGTATGTGTATCATATCTCACTATAGCCCAAATTTTATGCTTAAATAGTTGCTAAATTGCTTTCCATTATAACTTGTAGGCCGATGAATTTGAAAATCTCTGACTTCCAACTTTCTGGTGGTTAGTTTTTCAGGATAAATACATGAAATCGCAGGTTATATTTCGCTTCTAGCATTCATGCATTGAGGATATTTTTGCCCCATTATCATACATAGGCTTCTGCAGTGGTAAGAATTCTTTTTTATGATGGATGTGTAATATCTTAGTTTTGCTGTCATTCTTCTTTCTAGAGATTATCTTCAGCATTTGCTCACATGTGGTATTGATTTGTGGGCTATGATGTAAATTCTCAACACCTTGTTAACAGGCTATTTTTGCTGAAGTCAACAAGTAAATATTAGAACTAATATAAAATATTTAGAGTTTCTATTACAATTTTAATGTAAATAGAAGCCAAGATTCAGGAGGTTTTGAAATGCATTTTTTAGGTTTTGCTTAAAATCAATTAAGTCAAAACTATATCGGATCAGATGATTCGATCATTTCAACATTGAACCGGTGGCAAAATTGGTCATAATCTTCAAAATTGTAATAGATTGGTCTAACCCTTAAAGAACTTGTTCAATCCATCTAAAATTTAATTTGATTAGATTTTAATTATATGAATTTACATTATATATTAAATTTGTTTCAAGTTTTGTTTGTTATTTTATTTCATTTGGATAACATTTTTCCATTATATCTGATTTTGACTCTACATCATAGCAATTGGGTAGCTTCACAGAGATAATATTCTAAGTGTGAGCATGACAAGACAACGCAGCCAGGTTGTCTTGTCACTTGTCTCAAGTACACCAATAAATTACGTGTCTTTTTTTGTGGGTTTAAAATTTGATTGGATTACTTGAACAATAAACAATGGCGTCCAACAAGTTGCGATGAATAAAAAGATTCCCTTCTCCCGTCTATAAGAGGCATTTGACAAACCTGTTTTATGGGTATCCCTGAATTCTGGGCACCTCAGATACGGACACAAGAATATCATTAGAAGAGAAAATCTTCTTCCCCGGTACGGATTCTGCACCTTAACCTTTTTTTACTTCAATTCTGAGTCGGGATATTTTTTATTATATGTTAATTCTTATTCGTATCGAGAAATTGTTCATCATTTTGTAATGGTTATTAGAGATTTGTATTTGTTAACTAAATATCGATTTGCTTACAGGGTAAATACTAGAATAAAAAGCTAACCTGGGGAAATATAATGGATGAAACATTTTGGTGCCATATGTGTTCACACACAGTTAATCCAATTAGGGAGATTGATACCATAAAATGCCCCATATGTGAAACTGGTTTTATAGAGGAAATGACAACTGCTACAGGGAATGATTTACAACTTGGTGCTTCTGCTTCTGATTCTGATTCTGATTCTGATCGCGCTCTCTCCCTTTGGGCTCCGATTCTCTTCGGTATGATTAATGATCCAAGATCCCATAATCCAAACAGGCTAATACAGAATGACAACAACCAAATTCAAAATGCAAGTGAAGCAGAACTAGATCGCGAACTTGAGCTAATATTACGTAGGAGAAGAAGCTCGGCTGCGATTCTACACCTTCTTCAAGGAATCCATACCGGCATACAATCCGAATCACAGAATTTTGATACGCTTCCAAGGATCAGGGACAGAAGTAATGAGGGTGTTATTCTAATAAGTCCTTATAATGAAGCTATTCTTGTTGGCTCATATGGCCATGGCAATGAATCCCAAAATACATCTATTGGTGATTATTTCATTGGCCCTAGATTAGACTTGTTGCTTCAGCATTTGCTAGAGAACGATCCAAATCGACACGGAACACCGCCTGCTAAAAAAGAAGCAGTCGAGGCTTTACCTATTGTGGAAACTGAAGAAACAATGCAATGTTCAATTTGTTTAGATGAATGTGAAGAAAAGTCTGAAGTTAAACAAATGCCTTGTAAACATATGTTCCATGGAAGCTGCATTATACCATGGCTAGAGCTTCATAGTTGTTGCCCCATTTGTAGGTTTCAGTTACCGTGCGATGAGTCGAAAATGACAAATAACAGTGGGATCATTAATCAAGAGAGTAGCAACAACTATAATCATAATGCTGCTGGTGAAAACACTAGACAGTTACAGCTTCAACTTCCATGGCGACTCGGTAACTTGTTTCCTTCGCCTGGTACACATCAAAATTCATCTTCGACCGATATAGCAGGTTCGTCTACTGGTCCAAATGTCTCAGGGGAGGATGAAAATTGAGTTGGAAGAACTGGTAATTTGTTGTGTACTTTTAAATACCCTTTGTAAATTATGTGAAGTTAAGGTTGTTGCTTCCCAAGTTGTGTGATGTGGAAAGTTATTTAAAATCAATCTCATTTTTTATGTATTAATCAACTTAGTAGATTGTCATAACATGATTTACTTAAAAGAATTTGTTGTACTAAATTTCCCCAGGAACACATATATGAAATCACAAATGTTCACAAATGATCTGAATTGACATTTGAGGTTTATCAATTTACCCTCTATTTTTTACTTGATGAGATGTTTATAACGAGAAAATGACATATTCAGTCTTCAAATTTTCAAATTTTTTATAAATTTTATTTACATCATTTGTAATGTTATACTTAGTCCTCAAACTTTTTCTTTTTGTCAAACTTAATCATCTAATTTTGCAAAATATGACAAATCATATCCCCAAATCATGAAATTTGATTTTGGCGGAAGATGTGAATTNTTATTAAAAATCCACCCTTTATCGATATCTTATAGAAAATGCATGGTTAAATGAAGTACACCAAAGTTATACCTGATTGTCGGTCTCATGACCACCATTCTCATTCATACCGGACTCTTCCATAGGCTGTTCAGTGTCCTGCAAAGGAAAATAATTTCAGAAATACTCATATCCATCAATACCAAATCAATACAAGACAATACCTGGGCAGAACCATCAGTTAAAGTATCTTTTCCATCATATGGAAGTTCTTCATTAAATGAACGCCCATCTAGCTCAGTTTGACTGGTAGATTCATGGTGATCTTCAAGCGACAAAGAAGTGGTGTCTTCAAACTTATCCTGTAGTTGAGCAGCAGTGAATACTTTTTCATTAATAACAAGAATATGGCTATAAAAACATAGCGATTACTGATCTAGAAATTGGCATTTTCATACATAAAGATGCAATTAAAGTATGTTGTTTACAAAAAAAGATTAACGTTTAAAGAAAAATAATATACAATAGCTAGATAAAAGAATGTAATACTACATTCTTCATTCTTTGATGACACCTCCATATAATAGCATCCATGTATAGAAAAGACATGGTGAAATAAAATAAACAAAGGTTCACCTGATCTTCAGTAATAAGACCAGCATTTTCTTTCATACTGGATTCTTTAATAAGCTGTTCAGTGCTCTGCGAAGAGGTAGAATTCAAAATACAATTCAAAAAAAAATACTAGCAATTTTTCATGCATACTCGGCCAATACAAGACAATACCTGGGCAGAACCCTCAGTTAAATCTATTCCATCATATGGAAGTCCTTCATCCTTGGAATGAATATTAGTCTCAGTTTCACTGGTCGATTCATGACCATCATCAGAGGAAGCCTATTGAAAAAGTATAATTCAGAATATAATAAGATTAGGTATCAGGCATGCTATCGTAATTTAAAACACTGCATAAAGTCACGTAACATATTTCACCCAAAATTAGAGCTCTTAAAACAAGGGGAAAAATAGGACTGTAAATGGTTATACAGAAGAGAACATCTAACTGTTAAGTCAGTGTTTAAACTTGAAATGGATTTTCCCTTAGTCAATCATTCTCTGACTTTTATATGTTCAGCATTGTCCACGACAATCGTGTTTTTCCTATTCAATTTTCTCAACGTAGTAGTCTCCTCACTGTAAATCCCCTTATGAACATTACCATTTTAGCATTAAAAATTCTGATCTAATGGCCTGATGTTATCTAAAAGAGCACTTTCGGAAAACACTAGATGAAAATGCAAATTAACTAGAAAATAAAATATATTTGGGGTAAATGTTCTCAGTTTCAATAAGAATATCATTCTGCAAGGATTCATAAACCTGGGTAGAGGTTTCCTTCTCTTCCGCTTCCTTCCTTTCCTTTTCTTCTTTTTCCTTTTCCAGACGCTCATTCTCTTCAGCTTTCTCAATCTGTTCCTTGCGCTCTTGTAAAATTAAAAAGAATCAAAATAAAATAAAAATCATGACAGGCACTGGAATTATAGCTTAAGAAAAAAGAAGGCATTAGAACATGGAAAGAGCACATTTACAAAACATGACTAGTAACAGTGCAGAAATTTTTAAAACTTGTCTAATACATTGACAAAGACTAGAGTACTTTCTAGTTAAAACTTCAAGAGATAGATATATGGCACACAAAAATTCATCTTAAAAACTTGTTTGCAAGGTGCAATAATTCCATTTAAGAAAGACATGAGACTATACCTTTCAGTGTTTCAACTAGAGCATTCAGTACTTTCTCATCATCTTTTAGTTTGGACAGTTGTGCTTCCTCCTTAACTATAGCCAATTTCGCTTGTTCAATTTCCCGGTTGCGTATTGTGACACCTTCACGGTAAGTTGCAATCTTTTTCTTCAGTTTTTCTCTTTCAACTTTTCCAGCCTCCCAGCAAGTATTCGGGCATCTAGTTTTGCCATCATACTCATCACTACCATCACAACAATCTGCTCAATCACGCAGGTTCATACTTTTTAAGTCCTAATCATGATATACAAATAAAATGCACAAAAAAATATGATGAAAATAAGAAATATGAAGTTAATTGACACATAGAGCAAATTCTTTAGAGGTTCAAAATAGCATCTTAATATAAAGCGTGAATGTGTTCCGAGCACCCCTTCAGCAAGATGCCCTGAACTTTTGACAGACTAGCCCTACTCTTTTTTCACCTGCCCCATTATGTATGAACATAAAGACAAGAATGTAACCAGTCACTATGATGAATACTTTAGAATTTACTGTAATATGGATACGCAAATATTTACTAATTATTGAAAAAACTCACAAAGGCAATAAAGTTAACACATAAACAGATAAATAAATTTGAAGGAAATTTTTCATTTTAAAAAGCTGTGTTATAGATGTCCCTGTCAAGTCTTTGTGTAAACTTGAGATTATGGAAGCTGAAAAAGACATTGCTCTAAAAAATGGAAATGAAAAGTAGACTTTACCGCATATGCCATCATTCACCCTAGAAGAGTATATAAATAGAGGTGAATGTCCAGTATTTTTGCAGTAGAATTTACCATTCGGGCAAGCTGATGTTCCTGAAAATTAAATTCCAACACCCCACTAACAACATGATCATTTGATGCAAAACAAGGCATTTCCTAGAAAGTAAACACCTCGAAAATAAAGGCAATCAAATCATAAAAAGGTGAATAATTATTGGAGCGATACAAAAATTGATCATGCATAAGAGTACCAGGCTCATCAGAACCATCGAGGCAGTCACAGTAGTCATCATTAAACTGAGAAATACTGAACTTCTTTGATCCATCTTTACATTTAATTACATTCGACGAAGACAATCCCTTGAAAAAGTTCTCATCTGCACCCAACTCAATTTTCAGTCTTACTTACACTCACGATAACAGCATACCCATGAAATTACACGAAGATTGAGTGAACTACCTTCTGGGGACACACCGATAAGTGGGTCTTTCTGGGTATAAGATGTGGTTGCAACCGATCGAGTTACCACAACAATGTAAGCCAGAAACAGTACAAACCTGCTCTCTCGGCTGATTCTTGTCATCTGCCTCCTAAAAATGATTGTTGGAAGCAAGAGAACGAACAGATAGACGTGGAAATCGAATTGGAGAAAGCACGAGGTCTAGAGAAGCAGGCTATTCCCCAAATTCAGTAACCTCAACATTCATTTTTCTTCCCAATTGGATCCAACTTTTAATTTTAATTGTTCACGATTCTGCTACTAGTTTATAAACCAACCAAATCAAATCGAATTTAATTGTTTTTAATTTTTGAATTCAATTTATAATAGTAAAGTTCAGTTAGGTTTGGTTTTTGAAAGCTAACAAAAATTATGATTAGATACCACTCCAGTAGGAATATAAAGTATGATTTAATAAAAAATAATATATATCTTAGGTTATATACTAGTCACATGCACGTTCTTTGGATGTTGTGTGATATTGTTTTTTGTTAGTATGATAATTAATTTAAATTTAAAAATATTTTTATATATTATTTTATCATGTTTATTTTAGAGTTAGACTTTGCAACGTATACATTATTCTCGGGTGATAAAAATTTTATAGTAGTTATTGAGATTATTATGAATAACACAACATACATATTGTAGATTGTTTTTTTGTATATGTTCCTTTGCAACTTTGTACATTATTATTGAGTGTAAAAAAGTTTTTAATATTTTTGATATTAATATAAATATCGCAACGTATAATTTATTAAAATATTATTAGATGGGTATATATCAATTAGTGAATTGTTGGTAATGAGAATCCTAGGACCAGGTACCCTGCAATGGGTAAGAACCAATAACGATTGGGCCGATCCAAGTAATAAAAAGCGAACTCGTGCGGCTCAAAATCCCCAGCTTAGCACATTTGAGATAAATTGGCCCGATGTTCCGCGACGGGACTGAAGATGGACTTTAGCAAAATAGAAGGGATTTTGACAAATGTCCTAATGGTTCGGTCCAAACGGTTACAGCCCACGCGTTCCACGCTCCGGGCCTCCACACGTTTACCACGCTTCGGACCAGATCATGCTAGCCACGCTTCGGTCACGACCACGTTTTACATAGTGCGACAATAACCTTCAACAAACTTGTCAGAGGCAATTATAGGGCGTGGATTACACACGCTTTCAGCTCTATAAATCATAACTTGACCTTTTGGACGCGTAAGAACAGACTGTTACTCTGCCGGAGTTCTTATCGCTTTCTTATACTTCGTCATCTTCATATACCTCTGCTGTATCTTGTAATGAACTGCTTGATTAGTGAATCGACTAAGAGCTTTTACTACTCTTAGTCAAGTGGTTTTTTCCTCATTTCCCGGGGTTTTCCACTCTAAATTGTCTTGCCTATTTCTTCGTTTGATTTATTTAATAGTTTCCCCCACCATAAACAAATTAAAACCGAGTTCGTTTCTTGACAAACCGGACGATTGTTGGTACCTCCTAAAAAGGGACCATAACAGTTTGGCGCCGTTTGTGGGGACGATTCTCTAATCCCACTTGAGGTTTCTACTAGGGATATGATAATTAAAGACATGACAACTGAAACTTCGACGAACGACAGTGATGTGCTTCCCAACAGTCTCCCAGCCCCAACATTCTCTCTACATGATTTGAAAGATGTTGTCAGGAAGGTGGTATTGGAGATTACGTCGGAGAGAAGTGGAACAGAGCCACCGACTGTTTCANTTCCCAATTGGATCCAACTTTTAATTTTAATTGTTCACGATTCTGCTACTAGTTTATAAACCAACCAAATCAAATCGAATTTAATTGTTTTTAATTTTTGAATTCAATTTATAATAGTAAAGTTCAGTTAGGTTTGGTTTTTGAAAGCTAACAAAAATTATGATTAGATACCACTCCAGTAGGAATATAAAGTTTGATTTAATAAAAAATAATATATATCTTAGGTTACATACTAGCCCCATGCACGTTCTTTGGACGTGTCGTGTGATATTGTTTTTTGTTAGTACGTTAATTAATTTAAATTTAAAAATATTTTTATATTTTTTTTTATCATGTTTATTTTAGAGTTAGACTTTGCAACGTATACATTATTCTCGGTGATAAAAATTTTATAGTAGTTATTGAGATTATTATGAATAACACAACATACATATTGTACATTGTTTTTTTGTATATGTTCCTTTGCAACTTTGTACATTATTATTGAGCGTAAAAAAGTTTTTAATATTTGTTGATATTAATATAAATATCGCAACGTATAATTTATTAAAATATTATTAGATGGGTATATATCAATTAGTGAATTGTTGGTAATGAGAATCCTAGGACCATGTACTCTGCAATGGGTAAGACCCAATAACGATTGGGCCGACCCAAGTAATAAAAAGTGAACTCATGCGGCCCAAAATCCCTAGCTTAGCACATTTGAGATAAATTGGCCCGATGTTCCGCGACGGGACTGAAGATGGACTTTAGCAAAATAGAAGGGCTTTTGACAAATGTCCTAATGGTTCGGTCCAAACGGTTACAGCCCACGCGTTCCACGCTCCGGGCCTCCACACGTTTACCACGCTTCGGACCAGATCATGCTAGCCACGCTTCGGTCACGACCACGTTTTACATAGTGCGACAATAACCTTCAACAAACTTGTCAGAGGCAATTATAGGGCGTGGATTACACACGCTTTCAGCTCTATAAATCATAACTTGACCTTTTGGACGCGTAAGAACAGACTGTTACTCTGCCGGAGTTCTTATCGCTTTCTTATACTTCGTCATCTTCATATACCTCTGCTGTATCTTGTAATGAACTGCTTGATTAGTGAATCGACTAAGAGCTTTTACTACTCTTAGTCAAGTGGTTTTTTCCTCATTTCCCGGGGTTTTCCACTCTAAATTGTCTTGCCTATTTCTTCGTTTGATTTATTTAATAGTTTCCCCCACCATAAACAAATTAAAACCGAGTTCGTTTCTTGACAAACCGGACGATTGTTGGTACCTCCTAAAAAGGGACCATAACAGTTTGGCGCCGTTTGTGGGGACGATTCTCTAATCCCACTTGAGGTTTCTACTAGGGATATGATAATTAAAGACATGACAACTGAAACTTCGACGAACGACAGTGATGTGCTTCCCAACAGTCTCCCAGCCCCAACATTCTCTCTACATGATTTGAAAGATGTTGTCAGGAAGGTGGTATTGGAGATTACGTCGGAGAGAAGTGGAACAGAGCCACCGACTGTTTCAAGCCCTGTTCCGAGAAGTAGAGAGTACGAGAGCGACCCTGACGAGCATAGCACTGATGATGAGGAAATTATCAGGCGCGGTGTAACAATGAGGAGGCCGAGATATCGATCTACTCATCATCCCCCAGCTAGAGCTCCAACTCCCGCTCCTAGGAATGCTCAGGAGCAGATGCATAGATGTATTGACGAACTCACCAGGGAGTTGGAAAGCATGCGCGCGCTGAGGAGCAGATGTATAGACGTATAGGCGTATGGCGGGTTTATTTTAGATTTATCTAAGCAGTTCGCTCCAAATGTAGGACCGCCCTAAAGTAGGCAGAAACTATATCAGCTGAAATATATCTCGGCCAAAATGAGTCTTCGGTCCTTCATGGAAAAATTAAATAGGACCGCTCAGGGCATCAAGCTGGAGCTCCGAGACAAGATTGATATTCTACAACAGGTCTTGGGACCATGCGACCTTTCGTTCAGTTTGGTGAAGAGCCCGCCATCCACCTTAAGAAACTTTTTCAGAAAATCAACAAATATATTAAGGTGGATGAAGCGCTGGGATTAGGCTATTGGAAGCCTAGCGGGAATTCTGAACCGCATGTGATCATAGGGTTTCCTACCCTAAGAAGCAGCCGTGAGAAGTAGCGGCTGTAATTGAGAAAGACGTCCCTCCGAAGCAGGAGGACAATCGGGTGTATTGCGAACTACATCACAATTGCGATCACCCGACCTTGAAGTGCCGGCTGTTGAAAGAAACAGTAGTGACAATGAATAAAGAAAGGCTCGATCGGAATGGTCAGAAGGGCAAACGAGCTGAATCTCCCCGAAGGGGCATCAGGGTGACGATCGTCATAGGCCGCATGGAAGAGATAATAGGGGACAACCCCGAAATTATAATGATCGGACGGAGGACCGTAGGTCTCCTCCGCCAGAGCAAGATAGAGGCCAGCACGGTCGAGAGAACCGTGGCCAGGGCCAGAGAAGAAGATGGCGGGGCCATGGCGGTAGAGCCCCGCGAAATGAGGGTGGAAGAAAGGAGCAGCCCGCTCCTCCACCAGCCGAAGCGGGTGCCCAACCTCCTCAAAACAAGGCGGCACCCAGAGACGTAGCCGGAGATATTTATGTTATCTCTGGAGGATTGAGAATCAATGAATCGGTCCGAGACCGAAAGAGAACAGCGCGCGGAGGCTCTGCTGAAAGCTCCGAATCTGTGGCGCTGGTTAAGTATGATCCAGCTGAGTGGTCCCCTTCCTTCGGGGGGATATTACTTTCACTATGGCCGACCGAGAGGGGATTATCGAACTATGCGATAACCCCCTTACTATCACTGGAATCATTGGGAACCGTCGGGTCCACATGATCTTGGTGGACACTTGGGTTTCGTGCAATCTGATGATGCGCGAAGTTGCTGAGATGCTGGGAGCTGCCGCTCACGATCTTCCTATCGCAAATATAACTCTCTGGGCATTCGACCAGAGGAGTGTTATTCAATGCGGGAAAATTCTATTCCTAATCACCCTAGGAGACCCATCCAGGGACCAATTGAAGATCTTTGAATTCATTGTCGTTGAAGTAGACTTGGCTTACAATGCCATTATCGGACAGACCGGCCTCAGTAAGTTCGAGGCGATCCCTTCAACATATCATATGATGCTCAAATTCCCCTCCTCTCATGGAGTCATTTCTTTAAAGGGGGATTAGAAGGTAACAAGACAATGCTACTTTGACACTTGTTAAGAGGGCCCGGGTGGATTTGCTTGAAGAGCCGCCGCACCCGAGGCAAGCCATGGAACCTGTTGGGTTCAAACTCATAAAACTGGTTGATGATAACTCAACCAAAACTACTAGCATCGGGGCACATCTGGCTCCTGCATTTGAAGAATAGCTGATCCATTTGCTGAGAAGCCACGTTGATATATTCCCCTGGACCCCGGATGATGTTCAGGGGATTGACCGATCCGATAGTGAGCATCAGATCAACACTGAGCCTGGTACAAAGTTTGTTAGGCAGAAGATGAGACGTTATTCTCCCGAAAAAATCGAGATTATTCAGGCTGAAGTGAACAAACTACTACGGTCGGGGTTTATCAGAGAGATCCACTATACTTAATGGGTTACAAACCCAGTAGTGGTTTCCAAGGCAGATGGGAAATGGCGAATGTGTACGACTTCACCGACATCAACAAGAGCTGCAAGTCGGATCCGTTCCCACTGCCACATATTGACCGATTAGTAGATGATGTGTCTGGCAGTACAATGATGAGTACCATGGATGCTTACTCCGGGTATCATCAAATCTTCCTTGCCNTTAGCACATTTGAGATAAATTGACCCGATGTTCCACAACGGGACCGAAGATGGACTTTGGCAAATTAGAAGAGATTTTGAGAAATGGCCCCATGGTTCGGTCCAAACGGTTACAGCCCACGCGTTCCAAGTTCTGGGCCTCCACACGTTTACCACGCTTCGGACCAGATCACGCAGGCCACGCTTCGGTCCTGCCACGTTTTACATCGTGCGACAACAACCTTCAACAAACTTGTCAGAGGCAGTTACAGGGCGTGTATTACACACGCCTTCAGCTCTATAAATGCAGAGCTTGACGACGGAATTAGCAGGACCTTTTGAACGCGTAAGAATAGGCTGTTACTCTGCCGGAGTTCTTATCGCTTTCTTATACTTCGTCATCTTCATAAACCTCTGCTATATCTTATAATGAACTGCTTGATTAGTGAATCGACTAAGAGCTTTTCATGCTTAGTCAAGTGGCTTTTTCCCAATTTCCCGAGGTTTTCCACTCTAAATTGCATTGCCCATTTCTTCGTTTGCTTTATTTAATAGTTTCTCCACCATAAGAGTTTTTCATGCTCTTATTCTTTATTCGGTAAGTAAATAAAAATTTGGTAAAATACTGAATACAAAAATTATTTTTTATTAAATATAACACATAATTATATTATATTTGCTTTTTAAATATCAAATATTACAACTATATAAAAATGATTAATATTTGGATTTATTCATTATATTTAGATTATATTGAACAATATATATATGAGCACAATATTTTTAAAAATTATAATAAAATTTCTACATTAAGAAAATAATTTTTCATATTTATTTTGAAATAATAGTTTTCATATTTAATTCCAAAAATATTAAAATAGAATATAAGCTAATAGAATTAAATAAAATTTAAGTTAATTTATTTAATAGGAATGAGATTACATTTGTTTTGTATTTTAATTTTGGTATTTCGGTACCAAAATTTTATTGGAATGAGATTGATATTAGATTTCGTATGAAATTCGATATTTGATATTTTGGTATTCGATATGGTACATTATATGGTACCGAATGCTCACCCATAAGAATTCAACATCTTCATTTAGAATAGTTAGTAGGACTCTATGTCTCATGTATTCTAAATCATATATATGTGACATGAGGTCGTTGAAGACAGAGTGTATGAGACATTCGATACTTGTTTCTCGTTCCCATGGTATAACAATATCATCTAATATTCTTATGAAATCTTCTCCGATAGTTGTTTCTTGGTCATTACCAACTCGAAGTAGAAAATTTGAAAATACTTTATCTTCTTGTGCACGCATATTTTGGATCAATGGTAGAGTTGTGACCTTACTCCATATTATTGATTTAATGATAATGAAATTTGTTATTTGCGCTTTGGTACCTGATATCACCACTGGTAGAAGATGGCGGAAGTCTCCCTCAAGAATCATAGTCTTACCTCCAAATGGTTTTTGTTCTCCATTAATGTCTTGAAGACTTCGATCTAAACATTTGAATGCATGTTTATGTGTCATAGTTGCTTCATCCCAAATGATTGTCGATGCTCTTTTTAATAATTTGACGTAGTTTGATTGTTTGGTTATTGCACACATCGAGTTGCAATCTAGATTGATAGGTATTTTGAATTTGGAATGAGCAGTTCTTCCTCGAGGTAATAATGTTGCAGCGATTCCTGATGATGTTGTTGCCAAAATTATATGTCATTCGTTTCTCAGGGTTGCCAAGAGCACCTAATAGAGAAATGTTTTTCCAGTGCCACCTCGGCCATCAATAAGGAATATTATATTGTCTTTCTTTCTTATTGAGTTAGAAATAATGTTGAAAGCTTCTCTTTGCTCTTTATTCAACAATGAGAATCCATTTAAATCATCTTCGGGTATCTCAGTTTGTATTTTTTGTTGTATGATACTTGGTTCATTCTGGAACTCAACATAATGGGAAGATACTTTAGGCAAATCATAATCTGAGAGATTTTTGTTTTGTTGAATCAAGAGTATATTTAATTCATATAACACTTGGCTCTCTGTGTATAAAGTATTTGTTGTATCGAAGCTCCATATTTCTCGGCCATTTGGGGATATACTTGGTTCCAAAGAGATCTCACATTTGATGGGTTCCAATATAGTAGAATATTCGCAAAAAATCTTATAAGTTCATATTGCATTTTAAATGAAATGGCTTCTTCTAGATATTCTGTGAGTGTATAATCATCATGTACTAAACCACGTATTGATGCTACATCCTTAAAATTTGTGTATATATTTCCTTGTACCGTATTGAGATCTTGGAAGGATTTAATGTCTCTCACATGGTGTAATATTATACGAAAATAAAACCGTTCTTCATCATTTAATGAGACCATATATATTCTGCCAATAACTTTCAAAGCTTTTTTCATCTTTCTCCATATGTTGCATGTGTTGTCCAATGTATAGTGTTCAGGTATCTCTTTGTACAAAAATTATGTTGTCTCTTGACTCGTTTCATAAAGTCTAAAGTATTATGTAAGCATTGTCTTTTTATTTCTGTCATCTTGTAAAATATCAACAATATGTTGCTCACTACGATATTGTACTCTATGCATTCCGGGCAAATGCATCTGCAAACGTATCATTGTAGAATAACTTTTACTCAAAGAAAATTGAAATATTCTCCAAAATGCTTTAGGTGTGCAAATCCATCGGCCATCGATATAATCCTGAATTTCATCATGTTTCTCATATGGTTGTACTTCCAGCATAACACGATCCGGCCCTTTATAGATATATTTATACAAATATTTCACACTCTTGATGCTGCAACATAATTATACATTCATATGACATCGAAATTTCATCAGTAACCATGGATTGTATGTTACTATCCATATGTTGTCTATATCATATTGTCCATCACTATTCAATCAATATAATTGTTATCATTCCTACGTCTGTACTTTGGGTAGGAATTTATACCTTGTATTGTGCATACTGAATATTTCTTCGGGTAATCCTTTTTGCATAAACCATTTTTCATGCATGGTGCATTTGGATTCATTTCACCACACGGGCCATGTACTATATGTTTCAACACAATACTCTGTAGATCAAGATCTATTTGAATGTCTGTTATCTCGGCACAGACGACGTTATCATAAACATCAGAATTTAACATTTTGTCCTCTCCATCCAATATAATAAGCATGTGAATATGCGGAAGTCACGTTTTTTGAATTCTATAACATGAACATGACCAACCACAGTACCAAGTACAGAATCATTGAAGATGTCTTATTTTAATTTTTCAACCTTTGATCGAAATATTCTTGTTAGAAGATCTGGTCGATCTTGTGCCGATTGTCGTGGTAGAAGCTCCCTCTGTTTTGCCGATTGCCAAACATTGAGTTGGCAAATTAAGTCTTCGGAGCGTGCAATTAGCATATGTAATCGTCACCGTTCGGTATAATAATTAGTATATGTCGTCGCCATTGTATGGTATACAAAACGTGTCGCTATATCGATCCGTTTAGAACAAAAATTCCGGATTGTCGTGAAAATTAGATAAGGTTTCTTGCATGTTTCTATTCAAACCGGTAAATATGTCAAAACCGGCCCGATTTTCAATTTTTAACCCTAACGGTGTTAAAATTGGTCGGGGACTAATTTTGCCAAAATTTACGAACTTTGAGGACTAATTTTGCTAGTATGTGTAAACTGTGAGGGCCGATATTGTTTTTTTCAAACTTTGAGGATATATTATGCCACTTTGGAAATTATATTAGTAACATTTTACAAATTTAGAGGATCAAAATTGACAAAAGATATAAAATATTAGAATTAAATTTGCCATTTCAAAATATGAGTACTAAATTTACCAAAATTGGTAAACTATGGGGACTAAAGTAGTCATTTTCTCTGTAACAATAGAGTTGTATATTATATATTTGTAAGACTTGAGAATTGAATACAAAATTATACAATTGTACCTCCATCTGTTTAACCGCTAGTTAAGCAATCTTGTAAACTTTGATAAATTTCTGCTCGTATTTCAGATTGGTATCGCCTTAGTCAATTCAATCTTTCACTTTCGATTTTGATAAAAGTGACACTACATATTGTTGCAGTAGACAGCCAGCCATGAGCAATATACTTTGTGGTCGAATCTACATCAAAACAATTTTTTTAGAGAGATAACATATCAAATTTAATATATGAGTAGTTCTATGATTTTAAAATACATGATTATGTACCTATAATTTGTATGAATAGAAGTCGCAATATGAAATTTTGTGTCCAACTTTATCTTTCAAATATGGATCCCAACCATATGTTCCATATGCGATTAGTAGAGGATATTTTAAAGGATCATAACAACCATAATATTCTTTGATTGTTTGAAGATGTCCAGGTGTGCTTTAATAATGGAATAATGAAAGCATATCAATGCCGGATGTTGTGATTCCTTTTTATGGGTACCAACAGTCACCGAATTCTGATCGTAATTAATGACCAAAAATTGGCTTTATTTGTTGTTTGTGGAGATAACTTGAAATATAGAAAATGGAAAGAACATAGGCGGTTTTAACGTGGAAAACCCCTTAAGAAAGGAGGAAAAAACCACGTTGCCTAGAGGACAACCTCTACGGCAAATTCATTAATAAATCAAGGGAAATGTACAAAATGAATAAGAACAACGAAATGAATATACAACAGGTTAGCTCTCACTGAAATTGCCCTCCTGAGCTTATCTTTTAGCTCTATATTTATAGAGGGGAAACGCTTGTGGATCACGCCCTGTAACCGCCTCTGACAAGATCGTTTTCTCATGTTGGAAAACGTGGTTGAGCCCGAAGTGCGAACTGCGTGAGCAGACCCGAAGCGTGGAACGCATGTTGATGGGTCAACATCCAGCCTGTCAGGACCTAAGCTGTCTCACGGGACCGAAGATGTCTGCCTGGCCCTAAGCTGTCTGTTGGGATCGAATCTGTCTGCCGGTCCCTAAGCTGTCTGTCCGAACCGAAGCTGTCTGCTTGGCACTAAGTTGTCTGCCGGGACCGAAGCTGTCTGTCTGACCCTAAGCTCTCTGCCGGGACCTAAGCAGTCTGCTGGGCCCTAAGCTGTCTGCCGGGTCCGATCCTATACTTGGTAATTTCAGCTGTTGAATCCTCGCTTGAACCTGACCATAATATTCTTTGATTGTTTGGATCAGAATATGTCTACTTGTTGCCTCTAGTAAATCATCATCTGACGTAACTATTGTTGCAACCTGAGAAGCAGTAGGCCATGTATATTGCAATCCATTATATGTTCTTTCTTTAATAATCAGACAACACTCCATTACATCATTCCTTTGGCCAAGTTGTTTTAATACACCAACAAATGGATTTGATTCTGTAAGAATTTCAAGAATATTTTGTAATACATATATTTCTAGATCACCATTTTCTTGGAGACGGAATCCAACATCATGGTCTGTATCATAGATAAATAACTGCAAATATGTAGGTCTTTGCTCTGGTTTTGGGAGTAATGAGCCAATTCTATGATATATAGTACCATGTGCTCTCTAAAAGTATATATACCAGTCCGAGAAAAAGATATCGATTCATCTAGCTTGACTCCAATAGATGTGAAAGAAAATGCATGATTATAACACCTTTTTTGTTTTCTGAATGAACGGCCTTTCTGGACTCTGTTTAGTATAAAGTTGTAATAATTTCCCAGGCACTGGAATATCCGGTGATGAAAACTCTTAAACCGGGTACCAACGATGAGTTCTAAACCAAGATGAAGGTGGTCAGGTTCAAGCGAGGATTCAACAGCTGAAATTACTAAGTATAGGATCGGGCCCGGCAGACAGCTTAGGGCCCAACAGACTGCTTAGGTCCCGGTAGAGAGCTTAGGGCCAGACAGACAGCTTCGGTCCCGGCAGACAACTTAGGGCCAAGCAGACAGCTTCGGTTCGGACAGACAGCTTAGGGACCGGCAGACAGCTTAGGGCCCGGCAGATAGATTCGATCTCAGCAGACAGCTTCGGTCCCGTGAGACAGCTTAGGTCCTGACAGGCTGGATGTTGACCTATCAACATGCGTTCCACGCTTCGGGCCTACTCACGCAGTTCGCACTTCGGGCTCAACCACGTTTTCCAATATGAGAAAACGATCTTGTCAGAGGCGGTTACAGGGCGTGATCCACAAGCGTTTCCCCTCTATAAATACAGAGCTAAAAAATAAGCTCATGAGGACAATTTCAATGAGCCCTAACCTGTTGTATATTCATTTCGTTGTTCTTATTCATTTTGTACATTTCCCTTGATTTATTAATTAATTTGCCGTGGAGGTTGTCCTCTCGGAAACGTGGTTTTTTCCTCATTTCTTAAGGGGTTTTCCACGTTAAAACCGCATGTGTTCTTTCCATTTTCTATATTTCAAGTTATCTCCACAAACAACAAATAAAGCCGATTTTTTGTCATTAATTACGATCAGAATTCGGTGACTATTGGTACCCATAAAAAGAAACCACAACATCCGGCATTGATATGCTTCCATTATTACATCACATGTGTTTTGTTTCATTGTAAAAGTGTTTTATTGTGCATGAATTACAGTAAGATGGCTCATGATGCGTCCATGTAGATAATGTTGTAGCAAAGTTCCGACTTCTAGCGAGGTTGTGATCACTACTAATTCTTTTGCGATGTTGCTCTCGATGTGATATTGCATTTTGTGCTCTAATAGCTTCACTTTGTTCATCTGACATGGCATTACGATGAGCTCTCATGCGTGCTCTATTATTGGCACGATATTCTTCACATTGTTGTATTGAAAGCACGATAACCTAGTAATAAAACAATAATCATGAAACCATAGATTAATTTGCATGGAAATAATGTTATACTAAAAGAACTATAGTTGTTTTGATTTCTAAAATTATAATTTCATTTATCATGAAATGTATTAAAATACTTGANATGCTTATTATTGTTATACTTAGTTTAGTATATATTTTGATAATCAAGAGAGAACATAAGTAATATTGCACACTTCCAAAATATTTGAAATCCTAGAGTATAATAGTCAAAAGGCTAATGATTTCTAATACATCTAAATACAACCTAAACATTAGATAACATAAGTCATAATGTACTTACCAACTTCTAAAAAATTGAAAATGCTGAAGAGTTTAACTGTCAAAAGGATAATTAGTTCTAATACATATACATACAACATAGTAAATGAATTGTCTAGATACTATCTATGTTACTATCCGACATTTCATCCACAACTTCCGAACTATAGTCACTTTCAAAGTTATCACTCTCAGTTTCTGAGTCATTGTTTAGTAAATGAAAATCATTCAAAGTTTCACTCAGATGGAAGTTGTTGTTTCTTAATTCATTGTTTTCATTAGTCAAACGGTGGTTTTCGATCTCTGCATTCTTGCACTGCCGTAGTAAGTGTATATTGGTTGCATTGAGGGTGTCACATTGGAACAGCAAATAACTGTTCTCATCACGTAAGTAGTAAATCTCATCTTCATATGCAGACATTCGCATCATACTATCAGCTAGTTGTTCAGCAAGTATGTTTTTCATATCAAAGATATGATCATCATGTGTGTGCTCCATTTCCTGAATATTGTAATTAAGTTAATGCAAATTTATTATCATAAATTTATTAGTTTAATTAACTATAGATTGATTATTCTTAGACAAAATTATTAGAAGTTGATATACTTATATAGTATAATAATGTTTTTATAAGTAGAGGAACATATACATTGTAGTGGTTTTTAATTATATTGAATGTAATTTATATTTCATATTTGATGAGACCTTGATATCGGTACCCCGAACCAGCTTAGGCCCGAGCTTTGCTAGGTCGGCCTAAGTGACAGAAGCCGAACCTGAAGGCCCCAAATCCAACTTCCAATAAATGTTTGATTCGACAAGGATAGATGGACCCGAGAGTCCACTTGGCCCAAAAGCCCATACTCAGTGATCGGGGACCGAAGGCCGATATTGCATATGGCCCATTGCTTCGGGGACCGATCCGATGGATCGGTCCAGACGGTTACAGCCCACGTGTCTTGCGCTCCGGGCTCAACCACGCCTTCCACGCTTCGGTCCTGATCACGCAGACTGCACTTCGGTCCCATTCACGTTTTTCAGCATGGGAAAATGACCTTGTGAGAGACGGTTACAGGACGTGGATTACACATGATTTCAACTCTATAAATAGGAGGCTTGACGACAGAATAAGGAGAATGAGGCGCTGGGGGCGAGTTATCGGAAGTCTAACGGGAATTCTGAACTCGTAGGTGATCATATTGTTTCCTACCCTAAGAAGCAGCCACGTGAAGTAGCGGTTGTGACTGAGAGGAATGTCCCCGAAGAAAGATGACAATCGGATATATTGTGAGCTCCATCATAATCACGATCATCCCACTTTGAAATGCCCGCTACTGCAGGAGACAGTGGCGGCGATGACGAAAGATAGGCCCAGAAAGGATGATTCTAAGGGAAAAAGAGCCGAGTCGCCCCGAAGAGGCCATCAGGATGACAATCGTCATAGGCCATGAGGCAGAGACAATCGGAGACAGCCCCGAAACTACAATGACAGAGCGGAGGACCGAAGGTCACCTCAGCCAGAGAATGAAAGAGGCCAGCCCGGTCGAGAGAACCGGGGCGAGGGCTGAAGAAGAAGATGGCGGGGCCATGGCGGCATAGCCCCGCAGAATGAAGGTGGAAGACAGAAGCAGCCCGCTCCTCAACCTGCCGAAATGGACACCCAGCCTCCTCAGAATGAGGCAGTGTCTAGAGAAAGAGAAGTGCCTGGAGATATTTATGTTATCTCCGGAGGAATAAGAATCAATGAATCGGTCAGGGACCGAAAAAGAACAGCGTGCGGGGACTCCGCTGAGAGCTCCGAATCTATGGCGCTGGTTAAGTACGAGCCAAATGAACGGTCCTCTTCTTTCGAGGACTCTATTACCTTCACCGTAGCTGATTGGGAAGAAATAACTGATTCATGTGATGATCCTCTCATCATCACTAGAATTATTGCTAACCGTCGGGTGCACAGGATCTTAGTGGACACCAGAGCTTCATGCAATCTGATGAAGCGCGAAGTAGCTGAAATGTTGGGAGCTGCCGGTCATGATCTCCCTATCGCCAATATCACCCTCTGGGCATTTGACCAGAGGAGCGTCATTCCATGTGGAAAGATTCTATTCCCGGTCACGTTGGGGGATCAGTGCAAGGACCGGACCGAAACCCTGGAATTCATTATGGTTGAAGTCGACTTGGCTTACAACGCCATTATCGTACGGACCGGTCTCAATAAGTTTGAAGCGGTCCCTTCTACTTATCACATGATGCTCAATTTCCCCTCCACTCATGGAGTTATTTCTATAAAGGGGGATAAAAAAGTAGTAAGACAGTGCTACATGAGCTCTTGCCGAACTTTGGCACCCATGAAGAGGGCCCAGGTGGATTTGCTTGAAGAGCCGCCACACCCAAGGCAAGCAATGGAACCCATCGGGTTCAAACTTATCAACTTGGTTGAAGATGATTCAACCAAGACTACTCACATCGGGGCACATCTGGCCCCAGCTTTCGAATAAGAACTGGTCCGCTTACTAAGAAGCCATGTGGACATATACGCTTGGACCTCGGATGATGTTCCGGGGATTCGATAGGCCATATAATGGAAGTGTATGTTGACGATATGATTGTGAAGTCAATGAATGATGAAAACCATATTTCTTACATGTCTCGCTGTTTCGAAGTATGCCGCAAATATAAGCTCAAACTAAATCCAAACAAGTGATGCTTCGGGATTCGAAGTGGAAAATTTTTAGGATATTATGTTTCCGAGAAAGGCATAGAGGTCAACCCTGAGAAAGTTCAAGCTATCATTGATATGCAACCTCCGAGAAATAAGAGAGAATTCCAAAGGCTTACTGGCCGTCTTGCACAATTAAGCAAATTTGTCTCTAGATCCACGGATCTGGCTTTGCCCTTTTTCAGAGTATTGAGAAAAGCAAGTCATCTAGAGTAGACTGAGGAATGCGATGGGGCTTTCTCAGATCTGAAAACATACTTAAGTACTCCCCCTGTGATGGTGAGTCCGACTTGCGATGAACCATTGAGATTATATCTAGCTGTATCAGATGTCGTAGTTAGCGCAACTCTCGTGACCATTCGGGATGACGTTCACAGGCCAGTCTATTATGTGAGTCACTCCTTGGTATCGGCCAAAACTAGATGTTCCACTCTGGAAAAGTTCATGCTGGCATTGAAGAATGCCATATCTAAGTTGAAGCATTATATTGAAGGATGGTCTATGTTTATACTGATCATCCTTTGATATCAGTTTTAAATCAGACAGATCTGAATGAGAAATTAACAAAATGGGCAATCAAAATCGGCTCCATGTATCTGGAATTCTGACCCCGAAGGGCGATCAAGGCTCAGGTTCTCGCTGACTTCGTGGTCGAAATGACAGAATCAACCATATTCTTAAACCAAGAGGATGATCGATGGATCATTCATGTTGATGGATCAACCTTCGGAGGAAGAGGGGCAGACATTACCCTTACTACGCTGCAAGGTGATGTTATCCATTCCGCTGTAAAGTTCTTATTCTCTGGAACAAATAACATGGTTGAATATGATGCAGTCTTATCAGGAATGACCCTTGCTCGAAAAATGGGAGTTGCTCAAGTACGAATGTTCTCCGATTCTAAATTGGTGGTGGAACAATTCGCTGGGAGAATTGAGACACACGAGCCCACGATGAAGCTATATCATGCTAAGGTCCTGGAATTATCAAAAAAGTTCAGTGAATTCTCACTTGACCACGGGCCGCAAGAACAGAACAAGGTTGCTGATGCATTAGCCAGATTGACCGCATGCATACCAGACATTGGACCGGGCACGGTATCGGTCCATATTCAAGACCGACCTTCTGTCGAAGTATCTGTGACCGAACAATCAATTGAGGAAATTCAGGTTTTATGCCATGAACTCCATGGCTTGAATATCAATGCTATTGACTCTCCCGGGGAAACCACATGGATAGATCCCTTTGTGAAGTATTTGACTAATGGCCACCTTCCTGAGAACGCATTTGAGGCCAGGAGGATTGAAACCCGAGCTAAGCGATATGTCTTGAATGATGGACGATTGTTTAAAAGAAGTTTCGAGGGTCCGCTCTTGCGATGTTTATCTTCTATTGAGGCTGAGGTTGTCATAATTTATGTTCATAAAGGAATATGCAGTATTCACTATGGAGCCCGATCTTTATATCATCGTATCATCAGGGTTGGGTATTTCTGGTCAACACTTCTTGATGATGCTAAGAAATATACTATGCGATGTGATGCTTGTCAATATCACGCCCCGGTCCAACAACTGCTAGGAGCTCCTTTATCGATAACCCTACTCATCTGTCCGTTTGACATATGGGGAATTGATATCTTGAGACCTTTCCCTCGGTCGATAAAGCAGCTAAAGTTATGTATTGTGGCAGTTGAATATTACACCAAGTGGATCGAGGCGGAAGCAGTGGCCATTATCTCAAAGAAAGTGATGAAACATTTCCTTTGGAGGAATATTATAAGCCGCTTCGGAGTTCAACGAGCATTCGTATCGGATAATGGACTCCAATTCCGCGGAAAGTCTATTCGGGATCTTTGTATCAAATTGGGCATCGCTCATCATTTTTCATCAGTGGCTCACCCTCGAACCAACAATTTGACTAAGGTATCCAACAAAGTTATCCTGAAGGGATTGAAATTTAAGTTGGAAGATTTGGGAGGAAAGTGGTCCGATCATATCTACGAAGTTTTATGGGCTTACAGGACTACACCCCTCTCTACGACCCAAGAATCTCAATTCTCTTTGGTTTACGGGTCCGAAGTAGTTAGTCCAGTTGAGGTTGTCATCCACTCACCTCGGATAACCCAATATGATGAGCACATGAACGATGAAAGGAGGTCCCTAGACCTTGAAATGATTGAAGAAAAAAGAAATGTGATTTATGCGCGAATGTGTTCTTATCAACGAACCATTGAACGTGCCTATAACAAACGGTCTTACCTAGAGAATTCTCATAAGGAGACCTTGTTCTCAGGAATTTTAGAGTTCAGAGTAACGTTGGGAAGATTGATAGAAACTGGGAAAGACATTATCGAGTTTTGAAATACTTAGGAGCTGGGCTTATAAGTTGGAAATATTGGATGGGAATGAGATCCCCCGATCCTGGAATGTTATGAACTTAAGGCGATAATTCTTGTAAAATCTTTGACGCTTAATGGCAATTCTGATCCATAAAAATGTTTCTCATATTATGAAAAATGTACAACATATGCAATACAAATTATTACTAGCTATGTGAATGACCGATCTTGAAGTTAGATTTTCTGGATGAGTTTGGACTGGTGACCGTAGCAGTCCATCCATAAGGCATTCAAGTAGTTATGACCACTCTGACGAGTCAGATGCTTCCACGCTTGTTGAGTACTTAGATAGATTGCAAAACTCCCAGAACTTACTGCGAACTTTATTTCCCCTTCAACGGCATTCACCCTTCGGAAATAACTCTTGCCTCTTTGTACCCGACCATAGACGAGATAACAGGGACATAATTAACCAGCCAAAGCACAAACACCAGCCTATATTGGGACTCATAAAGAACCAGAGCAATGCCGCCGGAGTCATAATGTTTGATAGGGACGGAATAAAGAGTGATATGTTGACATGATTAGAATTTCCTAACTTATTAAGCCTAGCGAAATTCCAATCTAAGTTATGGTGACCGAACGGTCTAGGTTCAGTATTGACCCCTAACTAATACTTAGAAGAAAAGAGATATATTGAAAAATAGTATTTACAGTGAACAAAATACAGAAATGGGGGACCTAAGGTTTAAACTTACTCTATCTGTCATTCCTCCCTATCTGATGCCCCGTACTTCTCCGCGATCCATGCCTTGAGATCGTCCAGTTTCCTCTCCTTCTCCTCAACCACCTCATTGACCGATCTCTCTATCAAGTCAAATAGAGGGAAATTGGGATCCTTGTCCAATGGAGGTTCATCCAAAACTGGGATCTCTTCGAAGTTCTCATCTTTGGTTAGGGGATTGATCAACTCCCAGCGCTCATTTTCGGGGTCCAGACCAAACTTGTTGATTATCTGGCGCCTCATGTTATCCATGTACTGGGAGACATTCGACCCATAGACGTTTGCCGCTAAGTCAAACATCAGTTGTGATCAGGCAAAACCCAGAAGGGCTTCCCGAACCGCTTCCTTACCCCTAACCAGTTTTTCCTTCAAGACATCATTTTCCTTCTGGGACCGAAGGAGAAGCATGTTGCTCTCGTCAGACAACTCTTGTATCTGACGCTCTAGCTCCAAAACTCGGGCCGTTGCGGAATCAGCAACTGACTAGGCCTCCTTATGTTTCACTTCCCACTCCGCTGCTTGAGAAGTGGCAAGCGAGATTTGGGTGCCCACTCCGTTCAAACGATCCCGCTTTCCCCTGACCGATTCCAGCTCCTTTTACTTGATCTCAACTTGCCTTTGAGCTAAGTAAGTTGGTCTTTCATCTCTTTAGAAACCGAAGCAGAGCTTCGGCTTAGCTGGATATCAGAAGCAAGGTCCAAGCTTCTTATGCATGTCTGTAAGAAACGATCCTAGTCAGATCCAATTCCTACTCAAGTGATGGAATGCGAAGTTAACTTACCGTGGCCTGGGATTCCAAATAAGCAGCCACCAGATTGGGGATCGAGCCATCCAATCCAGCGGGATTCTTCCTAGCTACCAATCGGTATTCCTCCAACATGGCATCTTTCCATGATATCGGAGTCCGTTTTGGCCCTCGAGCCTCCGAAACAGAGGGCACCATCTCATGGATTGCCTCTATGATAAGCTCAGGGTCCGATGGCATTGGGACCGATGGTCCATCAATCGAAATCCCTTTTGTCGGGATCGGGGCTGCAGGCTTACTTCCAACCTTCTTCAGTTGCTTAAATTGCTTCGGGGCTTCATCTTCGGGGTCCCGCTTGTTATTAGTCTGAGGCAGAGGGGGCCTCGACACATTCTCCCCCAAGTTAGAGGACGGGAGGACATCCTCTACCCTCATTGAACCCTGGAGCAACAATCGCATGATATTAAGGTCCATAGAAGAACTATTCCCGATCATGTACATGGCGGATAGGCTTAACGAGCAGATTTTCCTCGAAATCACCTCATCCACCTCCACCATAGAGGGATCGGGCCTCTGACTGCTAGGGCCCCCCCGCCGATCGAGAAGACTCCGCCAAGGTATCCGACATTGATTTGGATGTCCGCAACCGAGCATCCTTCCTAGCCTTTGCAGCAGCGGCCATCTCAGCCATTCGGTTTCCTGACATTGTATCTATGGAACCTGCAAAAGAAAGACGATAAGGATCAGGAGATATGAACTAAATTAATTCAAAGTCATATGAGCCCGAATTAGAGAGTATCTCCTTCGGGGCAAGAGCACAGGTCATGCCCGCTACCCCTATCTCTAGTAGCTTATTCTCCCGAAGTATGTCTATCCGTTTAAGACGTTTTTCGGGAGGAGGAAGCATCGCCAATGTGTGGGCAATATCCTGATGGGAAGGGCTGAACCGATGTCGTTCCAACCTCCCGATGTCAGGATGAGTAATTAAGGGAGACACCTTCAACAAGTCCTCCCTCGGAATGTCTATCTAGACATAGTATAATTCTCATTCATGAAGGGAATCCTCATTGTCAACTATGACGCATTCCTTTGTTCGTGTCGCTATATAATATAACCTACGACACCCTAACAACCTCTTCCCCTTTCGAGATCCCACCAAAAAGAGGTTAAAAAAATGTTTGTGGGTCGGTTCTACCCCTTGCCTGTAACAATAAAAAATAAAAGTCACTATATATACATAACTGCCCGGAAAAATAGTATTGGTCGGGCAGTGGATCTCCCGATGTACGGCCGCTACAAAAGGATGAAGAGGGAATCGCATGTCACACTTCAGGGAGGCGTAGCTAACGGGCAAAACATTAGCATGAATGTTCATCTCGGCAGGAAGGAAGCACGAAACGTCTTCCTTCCCCCTCCAGATGGGGTGATGGGCTGGGATGGAGAACTTGACCCAAAGTTCTTCAGTGTCAATCTCCGAGACCACAGGATGTCTAGCCTTACGAGGTGCCATAAATGGTTACCTTAAGATTTGCGAAGAAAAAAGAGGTTTGAGAGCATTGGAAACGAAATCGCCAGAGAGGGTTAAGGCTCGGAGATTTTACGCAAAATGGTACGATGGTTGCACAGTACCCAAATCCCAACTTTATGTTCTCACATTGGCCACTCACAGGGTGACACGTCACTGCTGCAGGCTACCGCAGTCTAACGACCTGTCCTCCCTTCGGAATACGGAAGGGCACATGCTATTGTTAAAGCTCAAATTATACTTTTGCCCATAGCCGTTACAGCTTTCAAATTTGAAAACTGACTTTCTGAAAATTCTCTAAGTGCAAGATCGGTCTTTAGGGACGCTGTTATAACCAGTTCGGGTATGGTCCTCTGTTCGTTTGATCGGGCATTCTTGCTTCAAACGCTCTCAGTTAGATGGTTAAACTTATATCACCATTATGATGGTAGTAAAGTCCGAGGGGCTAGTGATGAGACCTTCGGATATCGGTACCCCGAACCAGGTTAGGCCCGAGCCTTGCTAGGCCGGCCCAAGTGACGGAAGCCGAACCTGAAGGCCCCAGATCCAACTTCCAATAAATGTTCAACCCGACAAGGAAAGATGGACCCGAGAGCCCATACTCAGTGATCGGGGACCGAAGGCCGATATTGCATATGGCTCATTGCTTCGGGGACCGATCCATCGATTACAGCCCACGTGTCTTGCGCTCTGGGCTCAACCACGCCTTCCACGCTTCGGTCCTGATCACGCAGACTACCCTTCGGTCTCATTCACGTTTTCCAGCATGGGAAAATGATATTGTCAGAGGCGGTTACAGGGCATGGATTACACGTGATTTCAACTCTATAAATAGGAGGCTTGATTACGGAATAAAGATGACCTTTTGGACGCGCAAAAATAGGTTGTTATTCTGCCGGTTAATTCTCTGCGCTTTCTTAGTTTCCCTTGTCATTTTCATAAGTCTTTTGTTTGTAATATGAACTGTTCTATTAATCAATCGACTAAGAGTGTTTCCTTCTCTTAGTTAGGTGGTTTTTCCCTTCATCCGAAGGGTTTTCCACTCTAAATCGTTGCGTCTAGTTTTCCTTTTTTATTTAATCGGTTCGCCCATTTAAACAAATATAAACCGAGTTCGTTTTATTGCGAACCGGACGACTGTTGGTACCCATAGTTTTCTAACCACAACAATATTTATTCATGCATTCTTAATAACATAATAATATTAAGATAAGTGATCAAAATATTAAGGGATAAGAGTGTAATTTGAATTAGCTAGAGTTATCTTAGATTTGTAGTCACTTGAGTTTGAACTAATCTATCTAATTTTCCTTGATAATTTTAATTCAATATTTACTTTTGTTTTCCTTACTTTTCTTTTCTAGGTACCAGGGAGAGCGGGAGTCAATTTGAAATAAATATTTTCATATATTAATATGATTAAATATGTGTATTTATTTTAATTAAAAATTTTACCAATAATAAATATAAATAAAGTAATATAGGCAATTAAAAATGAGAAAATT
>RWGZ01001130.1:244028-280266 GCA_009725065.1 Utricularia reniformis | reverse complement strand
TCAATACGAGCAAGATAAATTTGAGTATGTTAATTTAGATTCCACATTAATAAACTATCAATTTCTCATTTATTTTATAATAATTATTTTTCGTATTGAATTTCAAAATTCTCATAACATTATACATTTATATTGGAGTATAAATTTGAAGAATTGAAGATTGTTTTATTATATAGATACAACAATGTAATCAATGACTCAATCATTGTATTTTTAAGATATTTTCCATGTACTAGATTTAAGACATGTTTGATATGTTCTTGATAATTTTTTAGATGCTTTAATTTTGGTATTTTGGTACCAATAACGAATACCGAAATTATTTTGGTATTTCGGTTCGGTACCAAAAAAATATTGGATTGGAATTTATATTCAATTTTGTTGATAATTTGGTATTCGTTATTTCAATATTTATTTTGGTTTGATATTTGGTACTGAATGCTCACCCATACGACCAAATTCACCATCACTTGAGAAGATTATAACACACACACGAAGAGGAAACTCGGAATATAAGTGATGAGAACTCTAGGACCGGGTACCCTGTAATGGGCGAGGCCCGATAACTGTTGGGCCAGTTCAAATAATCAAAACGAATTCTCACAGCCCAATTACACTTTTAAGAATACCGGCCCGATGCTCAACACGGAGGACCGAAGATAACCTTTGTAAAAATAAGCGTTACCTGCCAGCTGGCTCCATGGTTCGGTCCGAACGGTTACAAAACGGTTACAGGCTCACGCGTTCCACGCTTCGGGCCCTGTCACGTTTATCATGCTTCGGGCCCGATCACGCAGACCACGCATCGGTCCCAGCCTCGTTTTACATCCTGCGACAACAACCTCTAACAAACCTGTCAGAGGCGGTTACAGGGCGTGGATTACACTCGCCGGCAACTCTATAAATACAGGGCAGGACGAAGGAAAAGAGAGGACCCCTTGGATGCAGAAGAACAGGCTGTTACGCTGCCGAGATTCTTACTGCTTTCTATACTTAGTCATTTTCATTAGCCTGCTTTGTGTGAACTTCTCTTATTTTTCATTAGTGAGCAGACCAAGAGCATAATCGGCTCTTGGTCGAGTGGTTTTCACCCCATTTTACGGGGTTTCCATTATATATGCTGTGTTCTTACTTTGATTTTAACTTTTAATCGTTCTCCATATCTTTTATAAATTAGAACCGAGTTCGTTGTTTGAACGATCCGGACGACTGTTAGTACCCCCTAAAAAGGGACCATAACAGACGTAAATGTATTGATATGTGAAATAATAGGTGCTACCGGGTTATAGTGTCGAATTCCCGAGAATCGAAAAATATATTTCATATCGATCGATATGTGAAATAATAGACAATACCTGATTATAGTGTCGAATACATAGATGGTTCGAATCAGGATATTTATTTCATATTGATCGATATGTGAAATAATTGCCCGAATTCAAAATCGTAGAATCAATTCGATCATAATATATTGTATTTAAATAATTTTTATATTTAAAAATTAAGTTATATAAATAATAATCGAATTATTTGATTTATTTTAATAAAATTGTATAAAAGAATGTTATTTAACTAACAAAATATCAAAACAGGCTATTTGACAAATACTTTATCAAAATAGGCTATTTAGCCAATAGATTTTTTAGAATGAGTTATATAGCCAATTTACCTTCATATTTCTTACTTCAATTTAAAAAGATACTATTTATATCCAATCGTTAATAATTACAAGTTTAAAGGGAAGACAGTCAAGTACAAAGCCAACGCATGTTATTTAGCAAATAATATAAGAAAATAGATTATTTAACAAACTTTTTTTTACAATGTGTTTTGTTTGTCAAATTTACCCAAACATAATTCAATGTTTCTGTACATAGTAAAAATGTCTGTGTACAAAAATTAATTTGGTTATATATTATTTTGAAAATAAATAAAAAGGTACATTAACTATTTTTTAAAATAAAAATAATTTAGTTAAAAAATGTATATATCCAAATATTAATTGTAACACAAGTATTTTTAGACTAAGTAAATATTTTCTTCTATAAATATTAGTATAATTATAAACTATTTCCTCTATTGCTTTTTAATATTATTATACACAATAACAAACACATGTTCATAAATGCAAAATGGGAAAATTAATAAAAGATAAAAAAATGTGGTAGGAACAATTCAGTTTGGTTATTTCAAATTTATACCAATTGAATTTTAATTTTTTTTAAAAAATTAATTTAATTATATCATTTTTTATACACGGGACATTGGATCAGATATAACTAATGGACTGAAAGACTTAGAACCGCTCAAGTTAGTGTTGGGCTGACATGATGGCTGATGCTGACTGAGATAACGAGACCCCATATAAGAGGGATGGATATGACCCATGGAGTGTATGGCATGTTGGAGGAGCACGGAATAAGGAATGGAGTTTAGGACTAAGTACATAAAGTCCTTGCATGTTGCGATATGGTTCGGTCCTAATGGCGCAGAGCGGGCACGAAAGGGTTAATTGAGCTCATGGGTTTTATGGAAACCATCAACCGTTATACATGTACACATCATCGCACTTGTTTCTTGATTTGGTGGATCTAGAAACTAAGGCAGGCGACTAAGAGGGATGCATAAAAGACATCTCATCCCTTAAGAATGTCTATAAATATGAGTTCGCTTGAGTGAAAAATGATTTTTTTTTCTTTGAACCTTGAACCTCACCCCTTACCATTTGTATTGTGTGAATCATTCATTGATATACGTTTCCCTCATAGTTTATTCGCTAATAATCTATTCTACCAAAACCAGGCTTTTACCTTTATTTAGAGTTTATCATGTAAAAATCTATGCGGCACCGACTCGTCCGATCGATTTGGTACGACTCGACAAGAGTATAAGAGTCAGATTTTCGACTCGACTCGAATTATTAAATAAAAACAAATTTTAAAAAGTAATTATTAGAATTTGTAGAAAGTTGTATAAACTCAAAGTTTAAAACTACAAATATTTATCAATTTATTATATACGAATATTTAACTTATAAAAAATGAATATCATCAATCGATTCTAACATCTCCCAAAAAACAACTACTTTTTGTCCATCATCGATTGCACTAAAAATTCATAAGTAGATCGACAACATAAGAAAGTCGTGAAAACACATAAGATACGTTTCCGAAAAAGAAAAAAATCAAATTAAAGAAGAAATCAAAACGATATCGTTTTGTGTCAAGTGTCAAGAATCGGACCGAGTCGAAGAGTCTGACACGAGAGAATGTGAAAAATTGAAGAGTCGGTGTCGCTGAGGTAAAAATCATTGTGTGTTCGTCTTGCTTTTAAACTTTTAACCTATAGATAACAATATACCTTAACCTACACTGATTAATCGATTCGATTGCACGAGTCGGGATCTAAATATAATTAATTGAGTGAATATGGTATGAGGTTAAAGAATTGGGATTGCATGTTATGCGGGTTGGATACAATATTTTCATACCGGTCTAGGGTATCGTTTCGATCCGGACTGGTATGACCAGTACGACCGATATCCCGTCTAGTATATTGGTTGGTACGGAAAATTTCTTATTTTTTTAAAAAAATTAATTTTATTTTTTCCGAATCAACCTAAGAAAANGGTACGTTTGAAATATCGTTTGACAAATAGCGATGAGGTGAAATGACTGTATTGTGCTGTGAGGTGAACTGATCGTAATTTAAAAAAATTGTTTTTGAAACAACGGTGTGGTGATCGTGATGCCATAAATTGATTTTTTACTATTATTTTTAAATAATTGTATATAACTTAAAAATTATATTTTATATTATTTTATGATAATTTTGTTATGTAAAAAACTACATTTTTAAATTGTTACATATATTTTTATAGTTTGAACATGTAATTAATAAAATATAATAAGTTATTGATCAAAATTATTTTTAAAAAAATTTAAACTAGAATTTACCCAGAGTAAATTGACATTTGGAAAGTCCGTTCTGGTGGCCATTGAGTTAAACTAACTGTGAATTCACCGATATTTTCTGCGGTCACACGAATGCAATTATTAATGATGCTTAGTTAAAATATAATACAATTATGACACGTTCACCACACCGGGCAGTGCACTGTCGTTCCAAACAACACCATTATAATGAGTTTGTTTGAATCATCTTTTAAAAAAATGGGATATAGTGCAATGTGGTGACAATGTTAAAGATGAGATGATTGTGAATTTATTAAAGTGTTAAAACTATGATACTATAATCGTGATTTATGTAAAAATATAAATATATCATTATATTTAAAAAAGAATAAGGATAGTTATATTTTAATTATCAGAAGTAAAAATATATCAGTCATTTCACAAATCATAATCAGTCAACAACTTATTTTAATAGTTATGATGAAATCGTGATTCTTTTGCCATAAACGTACAACTATTCTACTTTTATTTTGTGCGCGTTAAAAAAATAATGATTTTATTATCGTATCTCACTGTACCTTAGTTTCAATCGCCCTTAGAAACAAATTCAATATTACGATACAATTGAGAGTACAAGGACAATACAAGAAACGTATTCAATCATGTTCCATCATTCCATTCAGTGTGTATATTGGGCTCAACCTTCTAGAACAATTAGCCCAATTTGCAAATTATGCATATAGTTAGAGTTGAAAAATTAGCCCGGCCCAATAAGTTGGACCGAACCTATCTGATTTTCATTGTCATATCAATTATTGATTCGATCACTATTTTTCTATAATGAGGTCATTATTGAAAATAGATTATAATTTATGACTAAACAACAGAAGTCATACCGGTGGTATACCACCCGGTATACCGGTCATACCGGTAAATATCGGTCGTGACCGGTACACCGGTATTCCGATATATCGCCGGTATACCAACGGTATATTGTAAAAATCACTCGTACCGGTTGGGACCGGTATGAGCGGTACCGACCGGTATGACTTCATTGGATTAAACAACCTGTATACTATTATCAATCAATGTAAATTTATTCCCCTATTAAATTCAAACTCTAAATACAAATTTTATAATAAAGTTTTACCCAAATGAAGCAAAATCTTAATGGGCTAGTAGTATTTGATTCAATTACACAAATACTTCTATGTTTTTATATCAAACAGTATATTTTCGGTCACAAATTATGTCCTAAATCGATTTTTTGTCATGTACCGCATGGTATAGGATAATCCGTTAGTGTCTTAGATTTTTTGGGTGTCAATCAGATAGTTATTTTATTTAATAAGTAAATACAGAAACTAAGTAATTATTTAAGTATAATAATTAATATATATAGTATTGACTAGAATTGCAAAGTGATTGCGAACCTTTCGAGTCTATCATAGCTAAGTTCAGTTCAAGATCAAATTCGTAATGAACATAATCTCGAATATCGAGCTGAGTTAGTTCGCATACCTATACTATTAACATATAATACATATTGTTATAATCAATTCAAACCCAAAGTTGAACTCGAGCATAACCTAAATCGAACTTAATCTCTAATTATCAATTCCTTGGTTTTCAAACACAAACAGAATCTAGACTATTTCGAGATGAACTCGAACTTTAAAATACTTATCAGTTAATTTGCACCATTTATCGGTACCGGACGGTATACCATATAATATTTTGATCCTACTGATTGTAGGATTTGTAATTATGAAAATATTCTTAAAAAATATGTCTATAAAAATATCTAGTAATAATTTATGTTTGAGAAAATACTAGTGACGTTAGTGGGATTTGAATTGTATGATGGGAGAAGTAAGTCAATTTGGCCATCAAATCAAGGCTTTGGGTTCACTCAATAAAGAAAACTTTATGTCATTGTTTGTTTCTTAATAAAAATTATACACTAATTAATTTATATGGTCCTTATTAATCACTACAAAATATCTCAAACCATGATTTACTATTTTGTGATATTACATGCGATCTTTAAATTGTCGTTAATTTGGATGGAAATATATGGTCTCTAAAAAACCTTATTTTGTTATGGAGATCAAGACACTAATTGGGTACACTTAAATATTTAAAGAATTTGGTGATGATCATATCGGTCATTTAGGAGGATTGATCATGCAATACCGAAGTGAGGTAGTGATGACTATCGATCAAGGGCAATACATATTTTGGAAGTAAATAAAATAGAATCAAATCAGTATACATATAAATAATATTTAATTAATTTCTTTACTTATATCAAATACTTCTACTATAAATAAACACATTATGTTAACTTGTTTTCTATCCCTATTCTTGGGGTTAATATAGATAAATTGAATTTTATTCTTCTATCAATATTAAATTCGATCATTTCTAGTTAACAATGTTCTTTGTTGGGTGACGTTTGTCTATGGTCCCCAAACTTACGGGTTGTGTAAATGCATACCTTCCAAGTTATAGAATTGCAAATATAATAGGTTTTTTAAGCCAAAATATGTATTTGTAGCCTTCAAATTTCAATTAAATGTACATAAGACATCTCAAGTTTCTAATACCGTTTATCATTAGCACTTTAATAAATTCATTAGTATTAAATATTTTAAGCATAACTCTCGAACAATCAGGGTAAATTTTGTATAGTTTTTTAAACGGGTCTTATTTGGGTACTTTATTAGAGGTTTTCAACTTACGGAAAACCGGGTGCTTTATGAATTGTTGAGGTAAAAACAAGTGGTATTAATAACTTTAAATGTTATTCTTATAATTTCATAAATTGTGTGGCATGCTATTTACATCACTCGTAAATTGATGACTAATTATGCAATTTTCTCATTTTTTATTACTTTGGATTTTTCACGTTAAATATTTATATGTTTTTTTCTATTATTAACGTATTATTATGGAATTCCATCAAAGTGTTCTCAATTCCAACACAATTATTTTTGAAGACGCTTTCTTTGATATAAGAAGACATATTCATTCATCGTAAAAAAATATCCAAGCACATTAATGTCCTACAAAATTGGAAAGACTGTTGACAAATCAAGTTATATTTATGTAGATATATTTCACTGCGCCCCTTTCAAAATCATTAATATACTATTTTAATTAACAAATAAAAATTCAATATAATTTTTAAAATTATATTATAATTAATGAAACTTGTAAATAACTATAGTTATTTTATTTGGTCACAATGCGAAAGCGAATACTTTGTGTATGCCAGTCAGCTGGATGGATATTTAATATGTATAATATAAAAACATATAATTAATTTGAAATATTGATGTGTATACAGAAGGATAAAGATAAGTATTGGAACTAGCACACGGAGACCGGCCAACTCGGCTGTGGGCCGGCTGCTTCGTCAGGTGGGGTCAAGTGACCCGTCTCTTCGTGAACCGAGGGGCCGAGTCAGAGCCAACCGACAACCGGCCCTACCAAGTTGCTTTTGGGTTCGTCTGTTGATGATGCATTACGGCTATTTAAATTTGAATTCTTTCAAAAATTAATATATACTATATTTCTCAAACTTTAAAATAATATAAAATTAATTTCTCTAAAATTTATAAATTATATATAAAGTTAACGAAATTGATATAATGCATATTATTGATTATTTATTTTTTAAAGTTGTAGACATTATATATTAATAGTTTATGAATTGCGTGATTGACACATGCTATTTCAAAACTATTTATATTTGATTATAACACTTGTTAATATTTTAAATGTATTTATAGTATGTATTTGAACTATTAACCTTGAAAGTATGTCAAAACTACACATAAAATGTCAAAACTACTCACACGAAAAAAACCGCAACTATTCACTGGAGGGTAATTTTTGAATAATTTTAAAATTTCGGAAACTTTTTATGCAATTTCCAAACTTTTGGGTACATCTTTACACTATTTTAAAATGGAGATCAACATGACAATTATTTAATTATTACTTTATTTATTTATAAAGTAATAATTAAATAATTGGTAAATAATAATTTTCTCTTATAACAAATGTCAATTTCTTTATTTATTATTTTATTTAATTATTACTTAAATTATCTACTAATTAATGGGTGACGAGTAAGACTTCCCTAGATAATTTTAATTATTTTGACTATTTTTCAATGTACCATACCCGACTTGCGGGTGGTCCAATATCGAATAATCGAACGGCTTAGTATGGTTCACTTTTGACCACATTGTTGAAAAGTGGCATTCAAAGGACAAAAATAGTAAAATACCCATAAGTACCACATTTATTACTTAGCAATTAATTTATCAGTATAACAAATCATGTAATAGATTTTTATGTTTCTAAATGATGCATTTCTATGAATTTCATAATTTTTAAAAATAATTTCTTTTATTTTTAAAGTATTTTATCAAATGAGAAATTTAATTGTATTTGTTGTATGTAATAACACATGTGCTTATGTAATATAAATTCAATTGTCGGGGGTTAGGTCTTATCTCGGTAGATCCGGGCTGCCTGTTTTGTTGACTAGCTGTTCATATTTAAATAAAAAATAATAGAATTAAATATCAATATTATTAGTGAAGAGACTTACATTTGAACCGAAGTTGAACTTTTCTATCATTCCTTTTAAATATGAGTATTATTTAGTATCAAATTTTGCAAACCCTAATATATTTAGTGTATTGGTTATACGATGAGTAAGATATATGTATATTCTAGTCACAATTACATACTTGCACGGGTAATATTATTCTCGTTCATGTTTATGTTCATGTTGATAATAAACTTTTATATATTGTTAATGTGATTTTTACCATTTTGAGATTTAGAACGTTAAATTTTTATATATATAATTATTCTTGATTAATTATTTCAATTATATATTGTTGGAATTTCATTATACTCATTGTTAATCAAAACATTAGGGACACCACATGAAAAAATACTAAATGATTGCTTCTAATTTTGTTAATAATAGAAATATGTGCATCACAATCACACATAAAAGGCTATTTTGTAGTACAAATTTCAACAAGAAAATGACACATCAATCTCCAAACTTTTGTAATATTTCTTAAATTTTCTTTATCATAATTTGTAACGATATATTTAATATTTAAATTTTAAGGTTTTGACAATTTTTTTCATTGAAGTTTTCGACATTTGACAAATCATATATCCAAAATAGCAAGACCAATCCACAAAGTTATATTTTGGTTAAGGATATCAATTGTCAAAATTGAAAGATTTTGAAAACCAATTATATTGGGCGGAAGGCAGTTTTGGTCCCCAAAGTTTGAAATTTTTGGCAATTTTGGTCCCCAAATTTTCCAATTTTGGCAAAACCAGTCCCCAAAGTTATGTGCGTGTGGCATAATTGGTTCCCAAAGTTGTAATTTGTGTCAAATTAGGTTCCCGGACGAAAATTAATTTAGGGCCCGATTTTGCCAAAATTCGCAAACTTTGGGGACGTATTTTGCGAAAATACGCAACTTTGTGGACCAAAATTGTCAAATCATCAAAACTTTTGAGACTGTTTTTGCCATTCGAAACTTTTGGGGACCAAAATTACCAAATTATCCAAACTTTGGGGACCCAAGTCGTCATTTTCTCAATTATATTATAAATACTAAACTTTGATGATTAATTTTGCGAAAAAATAATGTTGATTGATTTTTTCCCTATGGAAATCATAATTATAAAATGTTAGAAACAAAAATTATCAAAACATTAAATTAAAATAAACTCAATTTGCATTTAAACTCGAAAGTAAAATAGAATCTCATACCCATCCTTGAATATGGCGTAGATGTGGATTTTCTGTCACACGTGTTGAATTGATGAAGAAGATTCATGCATCTTGCACCATCATCGAGATTGACACCTCCATTATAGGGATTTGTGATGTGAATCAAATTGACATAAAATGTTATCATCTAAAAATTGCCATAATTATATATTAAAACAATATATTTAATTATTCAATATGAAATATTAATTATATGATCATACCCAAATTTTCTCTAAATAGTTTTATGATTTTGTAATTTTGGTCTCTAAAATTTTATCATTTTGATAATTGTGGTCTCCAAATTATGAAAATCGATTCATAAATTTTAATTTTAGACATATCTTCAATTGTCAAAATTGAAAATTTTGTAGATCAATTAAGTTATACACATTAAAATTTAATGATTTTTTTATCAACAATTATAAAGATGGAGGTCGGTTTATCATCTTCATACTTTAAAAATCAAAATTGTCACAATCATAAAATTTTATAAATCAAAATTGTCAAAATAATAAAAGTATATAAGCCAAATTTTGCATGCCCATAAATTAATGATTTTAAGGAAATGAAGATAATAATTCAAATTTAGATTAAATATCTTGTACTCTATGATAATTATAGTATAAGAGATAAGATACACAATTTTCATCTTTAATAAGCTTAAAATACAAATGATCATAATTATCATACATTAAAGATGATGGCACAACTCATGATAAATATAATCATCTTACAATTTTAGAAGTAAAGATAAATTTGTGAATTATTAAATCATAATGATGAACACAATTGTTTTTATTAAGTATGTGTTAAAAAAACACAATTTGAATATCTCATCGTATCTCACTGTTATTTTATTCGTGGAACCAAACCACCTAAATATGCGGTCGGGATGCCATTATCTAATCCACATAAACCCTTTTTCAAATTTAATCTAAGTTATGATATGCGGTCGGGATTCTTCCAAATCCACATAATAGCTATAAATTACAATAAAATAATCAAATGACTATAATATATTCCAATTGGTTTCCTCATTATTTATTTAATTTAAAATTAATTCATTATAACGTGGATATATAGACCTTATGACGTGGAGGGATTTGATCGACACGCGTGTGACACGTTCACTATTTGCGATTTTACTATTGTATTTTTTGATATATTATTTATTATATAGTAAAGTATGTAATGAATAATGATAGTAATTAATGGGGTTTTTTACTTTTTATATTTTGTATATAATTCAAGAAAGAAGCTTCGAATCTTGTACTCAATAAATATCTAAAATAAAATAAACTTATTTATTATTAACGGTTCAGAATATGTCAACCGTCGGTTCGGGGAAGGATGTGATTCGGGTGGGTCCCGGTTCGACTGCTTCGTTGCAGTTGTCTATAAACTCGCAGGCTTCCTGCCTGGTTCTTTACCCCGTCGCTTCTCTTTTCTCTTTCGTCATTTGTGATTCGTAATCAGATTCATTTCATTTACATCTATTCCAATCGTTGAATGATGGTTCAGTTGAAGAAGAAACTCTCTGGTACAAGAAAACTCGTTGATGCTCCACCAATCGCGATATCGGCGGATATGCCGGAACACGATCTGTACGTCGTCACCACTGACGCANTATACGAAGTTTTTCTTTGAGTTAAGAGCTTATGTTTCTTGTGTGTATTTGATACAGACAATTTAAGGTTACGGAGCAACATAGACAGAGAAGAAATGATGGAAGATGGAAGCTGTTAGTGAGAAAAGTGGTATGTGCAAAAGCTAAGTCTTCGTTAGCTTGTCTTGAGATGAAAAGAGATGTCAGAAGCTGAGACAAAACATCACGTTTTTGCTTGTTGGTGTTATCTTACAGTAATAAACTTTGTTCCATTTTCTTTGGTGTAAATGTACATGTGTATCTGTCTCTTTATTTCATTACAAGTGAACACTATCAACTCAAACAAATGACATTTTCTACACACAATTTAGGGTTTCTTGTTTTTAGGATCTATGTTTTTAAATCGCGGTTGAGTTGTCTCGTTCAAATTGAATTGTTTTATTTTTATATTTTTAAAATGATACGATAATTTTATGATATTTTATTATGTTTTTTTAATATTTTTTCTTTACATGAATTTTAATTATTTACCGATATTCGTAATATATAAAATAATTTCAATTATTTCTTATAAATTCTTATGAATTTGTTTATCTTTGTATATTGATAAAATTTTATTTTATATTTACTTTATGGAGTAACACATTAATTTATTGATTTTAGGAAAATTATGATATAAATAAATCTTTTTAAAGTTTTACGGTTCAAACTAATTCGAACTGCAATTTGAATCGATTCTTAGTGAACAAGATATTTTTCGATTGATAAAAATGATCGATTTAAAAATATATGTTACTCTACCCGTACATCATTTTCACATCAACAAATACAAAGCTAGTACACGTGAAACGGGCCGGGCCTGGGCTGGTGGTGGTGGGGTCAAATGACCCGTCTCTTGGTGGAACCAGGGGCCGAGTCAGAGCAGCCGACAACCGAGCCTACCAACTTGCTGATGATGCTCAATGGCTATTTAAATTTGAATTCTTCCAGGAATTAATATATAACAAATGTCTATTTTATTATTTTATTTAAATATGAGTTGATTTATCTTCTCATTAACACACTTAAATTTTTAGTATACCAAAAATTTCATGCGTATTGGTTTTGTGCTGATATTTAAACAAAATATTGAATGATATGAGTTTTAAGCTAGTGGATTGGATTTATCTTTTTTTATTTAATAAAATTGTAGAATTATGGTATTCTTATTTTTGTTCTAAACAAGATCAATATAAAATGAGAATGACTTAATTCTCATGCTTAAAAATTTATTTTATTATTCCGGTATAGATTCCATATACGGATGCACTGAACTCGTTATCTATATCGGTCGTTACCGATTTTTAAAACATTTTTAATTAATGGATGACAACTAAGACTTGTATGATCCATTCATAATTTTCATCCTCAAAGTTTATCAACGACAAATCATTTCTATCACTTTGTCAAATCAATAATCGATGTTAATTGTATATATTAAAGTTGGCTTCCTATATTTTAAAATTTTGACAATTGAACTTAAAGTTCTAGAATTAAAAATAGTCAAACACATATAATAAACATAAATTTATCAAAACCTTAAAGCTTTAGTGATTAAATATATCATTATCTTCTAATTAATATATAATTTTCATATAGTCATATTTAAATCATTCAAAATTAAATTTATCGCATATCCAATAGATTGATGAAATGTTAGAAGAGTAATAGATTATAGAAGTGGTATTCAAATGAAAAATGCCGATACATTATTTATTTTTACACATCATGCAATGGACATTGGTATGTTTGGAATATCGTTGATGAAATAACGATAAGGTGATATCACTGTACTATGATTTGAGGTGATCGTGGTATAAGTAATCGTGATTTTAAAAAATATTTTTGAAATAGCGGTATAATGATCATGATTTCATGAAATGACTTCTATACTTGCTTTTAATTATTTTTTTATAAAATAATAATTTAATATTGTTAAAAATAAAATTTTATAAATGTGTTTTGCTGTCAGTTTGAGAAAACCTACTGACATAAGAATGATGTTTTTTGCGTTCAAATAAATATATTTTATATTGATATTTAATTTGTACTAAATAAAACTACGATGCGGTGACTGTAATGCACAATTTAGTATGGTTCTAAACATAATCATTGTTAAAATGACGTATTTTTATGAATTTAATGAAAACAAAATAAATAATTTTGAAAAATTTAAATGTTTTATTAAATTAGAAATTTAAAAGTATTTGTATGTAATAGCGCATGTGCTTATGTAATATAAATTTTGTAGGTCTCATCTCGGGATATCCTTGCTGCCTCATTTGATGACTAGTCCCTAGTGGTTGATAATTAAATAAAAATAAAATAATTAGATACCGATATTATTTGTGAAGAGGTTTACAATTGAACCCAAGTTGAACTTTTCTATCGTTCGTTTTGAATTTAGTACTTATTATCGAATTTCTCAAAAAAACATATTAAAAAATTAAACTCATATAAGTTATATCGATATCATAAGATTGATTGTCGAACAAGGACAACGAATAATGTTACATGATTTTGAGATAATGGATGACAATAAAAAGACAAGAAAAGAAATCAAATGAATAAAAATCTAGTTAGAAAGATGTATTAGATTTGATTACGGGTATTCGTGAATCGAATATTCGATCTAATCATCATTTTTTATCTAATCCGATTGATACAGATCAACAAAATAATAATTTGCAATATATTCAACATATCGAGTTGCATATACCAAAATATATTTTTGAATTTTAGTTGATAAACAAAAATATTATAATAAAAAAATATTCCTCATTTGATTTTAATAGATAATATCATTATAGAAAATATATTATTATTATTGTTTTTAGTTACCTAATTAGAATCATAATAAAAAGAGATCTACCACAACGCGATTTTCGATTTGAGATACAATAATTTTTAAAGAATTCTCATAGATTCATTAAAAAATCATAATATTTATTATCACAATAGATTTGAATATTCAATACTATCAATTTAAATAACTTTAGTTTTTTCAATGAATCTTTAGCTATCTTGTATCTCATGGTTGGATTTCAGTCAACATATCCCAAGATTTAGAGTGATCCATAGAGAGTAGTGTTGGGCCGAAGTGATGCGGCCCAAGAGAAACTTGCACCATCCGATAAAATGTTAAATTTCTAGAATCGAGTCGATTTTATGTGAGGAGTTTATTAAGATATAACGTATAAGTAAATGAGATTACACTGTAAAATATTTGTTCAAGCCTTTTGAGATGGATCTTTCGGTCGTATATATCCGTACACTCTTTATATAAATTAAATAGACTCTATAATATTTTGTAGGTTTCCCTATAAATTCTATGTCTTTGTGTTTTTGTTTTTTAATTATGTAAAGAATATATTTGAATTTTATTATACTCAACATTGCTTCTAAATTTTTTAATAAAAATATAAAAAAGAATCATATTTCAAACATTATTCGTTTGTGTTACCAATTGAAGTAAAAGACAATCTTTAGGCTATTTGTAACTTTGTCCGCGCCAAAAACAATTTACACCGTATAAATCTCTCTACACATCATCATTCTCTCACATCCACATCATATTCTCTTTTCATTTCTAAAACTTCTTACTCATCCACATCATTATTTATTTCTCTTTCGTCCACATCATCTTCTCTCTCCAAATTTCATTTTATCTTTTTATCTCACAAATATATTTATTTACTATTCAATTTATCAATAAATATTAAGTTTTAATTTTAATAGTTTTAATTTCGATAATATCGACGTTTAATATTAATTATTAATTTGATCATTGTATATATTATATTTCATTGTTTTTATTTTATTTCTTTTTATTGATTCATACACGTTTTTAATATCGTCATTTCGAAACGATCGAGTTTCACATAAAGTTATGTATTTATCGTATCAAAATAAAAGTAATAATTTTTTAAATATTTATTTACTAAATTACATATTTAAATTATAAAAATAAATTAATAATTAATAAAACTAATATTTTATTATATATATATTAAACTAAAATATTTTAAATTAATAAAANTATTATATATATATATTAAACTAAAATATTTTAAATTAATAAAAATAAATAAAAAGTTCTTCTCCGCGGACAAGAGGGTGGACAAGTCCTTGTCCGTGGAGCGTATTTCTCCGTGGAGGAATCATGACGGACATGAGGGCAAAAAAGAATCATATTTCAAACATTATTCCTTTGTGCTACCAATTGAAGTAAAAGACAATCTTTATGGTCATCCTTTGATTACAGCGTAGATGTGGATTTTCTGGCACACGTGTTCATTTGATGAACAAGATTCATGCATCTTGTAGCACATAAATATAATCATTAAATATTAAATAATTATTATATATATTATGCATAAACTATATGAACAAATAGTATTAATTAGTCATCCATTTCATGCAACGTTTTCTATCTTCATATTTCTTTTTATACAAGGGTGTGTATGGATCGGATATTCAATCTGATTTCCATTTTTCAATCTGGTATGATAAATACAGATCAGCAAAATCATGATATGAAATTAATCCGCAATAGAGGATTAGTTTGCGAATCGATTTATGGATATCTTAAATTATATTTTTAATTTTAATTTAAAGCAAAAATGGTAGCTTATGACAAAAAAATGATTTATAATTACATAAAAATGTCTTACAAATTATAATACAAAAAACATGTATGTTCCTCATTTTTTGTTTCTATAATTGAAAGTGTTAAATATTCGACTCGGATTAAAATATACAATGAATATGTTTTTAACAAATTTCATTAAATGCCCAAAAATATGTTTACGCAATTTATTTAGTTATTCTTGTCATTCATTTCTATCCGATCTGGAGACATATTTACGTAACAATATTTTACTCTTAAGTTGATAAAATATGATTTGAGGAAAGTGAATGAACAAATAAAAGAGACTATTGAATAAATTATTAGACAAACAATAAAAGATATGACATTTATGACTCTAAAACTTGAAATATAACATATTAATATAATATATCAAACTCTAGTATATATATATTAATAAATATCAGGACATTGTAAGATAAATGTTTTCAAAAACCATATTCGATCCGGAACCATATTCGATCCGATTAAATATTTGTAGTTTGAATATCCGAAAAACGATTAAAATACAGTTTGGTTATTTTAGATATTCGAATCAACAAATTCTTTTGCACATCCCATTTTGTATACATATTTTATTATATATATTTAAAAAAAAAATAATTCATTTCTATTACATCTCTAGATAAAAAATAATATTTCCTATTACATCCCTATATAATTGTATTTTTGTATAATTTTTAAAATTAATTACATATTTAATTTGAATTGTGCATTAGAATTATTTATAAGAACGTAATAACTTATTTAACATATATGAAAGACAATGAAATATAAGAAAATTTTAGAAAAAAAGAAAGATATATATTGAAAATTACCCTATTTGTTTAGCAATTTTTCGATCTCGTATTCTTTTGAAATTATAATTTATAAGACACTCATTTATGTAACTTTTAGATCACTCATAGAATTCTGGTTATACCCATGATTTTATCATTTTATTATTATTTTTAAATATAAATATATTTTATCTTAATTTCTTTCATATGTATTGTTGGTTATGAACGTGAAATATATTATGTTTATAAGGATGATGATGTTATTACATAATGATTTGTTAAGTGTTTTAGATGTGTAGTCTCTTTTAATTTAGATCTCGTTCGTTCACGCTTTCTAATCGTAATTTCGATCAAAATCTATAGTTACAATGTGTATCTTCATATGATTTTTTAATTGAATTAGATGAAATATATTTTGATTTTTAATTTGTGAATTTTGATATTTGATCTTTAATTTTATTTTTCTGAAAATTAGTTTATGTTAAAATAATATGCTAAAACCAATTTCTTGTGGTTCTTTTTTATGGGTACCAATAATTACCAATTCTTAAAACACACGAGTTATTACGTGGAAAACTTCAAAGAAATATGGAAAAACAACAATGTCGAGAGAAGAAATTTCCGTTGGATTCATTATAGTGATAGCGTGCGTATAGTGACAACGCACAAGAGCCAAACAATTGACAAAAGAGAGTCGAACATTAGAAATTCATGATCAAAATTCAAGCATCGAGATTAAAATTCTAGATATTTATTCGAGCCTCATGATCTTATATCTATAGATCATTCCAAGGGTCGGAACATCTTTTACTACTCGTAGTTAGATCTACAAAATTCGACAATATCCATCATGACTGCATACATATCATAACTTATTCAGTTTGCTTAAGACTCGGATGATCCCATGACCTCGTCAATCCCACTTTAAGTCTGTAAGGATCAATCTGCTTTATAGCCTCCAACCTGATTCCAACAATCATGGTGATCGTTCTATTACTTAAATGATTCTCCACGTTTTGTTTAAAGCTTTTGTGATGGGCCACATCGTGTGGATCAATCACATCGTCTTAGATGGAGGAGGTTTATTTTGGATTGTGTCAAATCTTACATATGACTTATTTAGATTCTTAGAATGTCACATTCAATTGGTGTAATCATTTCGTATGTGCTTAGGTGTTGAAAGAAAACCTACGGCATATGTTTTAAAACCGTCGGTTCGAACATGTTTTTAGTTAACTGGAGATTTTTCAATTTGGTTCAAATAGAAGGATATTTTAAAATATTTACGGTTCATTACGGTTTGAGCAACGATTCGTATCGATTTACCTGAAACGGAAGATTTCCAATTCAAGCTATCAATCCGATTTTAAAACATAGCCTATGGCATACAATTTCAAGTCAACGACATGAATAATATCATTCTCTAATCCATCTAAATCCTATTTCTGATTGTCTTTTAAGTTCTGAATATACGGTTGTGATTCTTCCAAGAATCCAAATCCTCACCATCGCTATAAATCACAATTAAAGAATCAAATTGGTCCCCTCATTATTAATTTTTATTTTAAATTAAAATTCATGATAACGTGGATATGAAGAACTTATGAAGTGGATGGATTTCATCGACACGTGTTACTATGTGTGAATTTACTATTTTTGTATATAGTTTTGTTTTTCTTATATTACTAAACTAGAGTAAAGTATGTCTGACATTATGACTGTAATTCATGTGGTTTTTTTATTTTTTTTAATTCGTAAATAATTATAGAAAGAAGCTTCGAATTTTGTACTCAATAAATATCTCTAATAAAATATAGTTGTTTATTATTAACTTTTCAGAATATGTAAACCGTCGGTTCGGGGAGGTGTGTGGTTCGGGTGGGTCCCGGTTCCAGACCAGGACTTCTTCGTTGCAGTTGTCTATAAACTCGCAGACTTCCTGCCCGGTTCTTTACCCCGTCGCGTCTCTGTTCTCTTTCGTCATCTGTGATTCATTTCATTTACAGCTATTTCTATCGTTAAATGATGGTTCAGTTGAAGAAGAAACTCTCTGGTACAAGGAGACTCGTTGATGCTCCACCAATCGCGGTATTGGCGGATATGCCGGAACACGATCTGTACGTCGTCACCTCTGACACAATCAGGATACCGGTGCATTCTAAGATTTTGGTATGTTTCAGGTTTTATTTGCTTGATTCCTTGAGAAATGTTTGATTTGAGATAGGTTTTGCGGTAGTGGTTGTGGTTTGTTGGATTCCTTTTCACAACGAATATTGGGGATTGGAATTTTCAGGTATCTGCATCTCCGATTCTGGAGGAAATCATTGAAAACTTGGAGAAGAATCTGACGTCGGTACCGGAGATTCCGATTCTTGGCGTCCCATACGACGCCGTTTGTGCCTTCCTCTTGTTTCTTTATTCTTCCAAGTGAGTTTCTTCATTTCTTACGTCCTCTCAGTCAACTACCAAGTTGTATTTAATCTTCTTTCATGAATTTAACGAAAGCAATGCCCTTATCTGGATTCAGGTGTACCGATGAGCAAATAGAGATGTACGGAGTCCATCTTCTAGCTCTATCACATGTTTACTCAGTATCCCAGTTAAAGAAGAGATCCGCAAGGGGATTAGCCGAGAAACTTACCATTGAAAACGCAGTAGATATGATCCAGCTCGCTAGATTATGCCACGCCCCTCATCTTTACCTCAAAAGTATGAAACTAATCTCTAAAAGCTTCAAAGCTGTCGAGGAAACAGAAGGATGGAAGTTCCTTCAAGACCATGATCCTTATCTCGAGCTCGAAATACTCCAATTCATCGACGAAGAAGAATCGGTATGGTACACATTACAAACTCCCCTCATCAAACTCCATATTTCAAGTAAAGAAACTTTTATGATGAAAACAGAGAAAAGAGAGGGCAAGAAAGCACCGTGAAGAACAGAGCTTGTTCGTGGAGCTAAGTGAAGCAATGGATTGTCTCGTTCATATATGCACTGAAGGGTGCACTAGCGTAGGGCCATACAATATAGAGACTAAAAGGGGTCCTTGCAGCAAGTTCTCAATCTGCAATGGGCTTCAGCTTCTGCTAAAACACTTTGGCACTTGTAAAAAGAAGGTTAGAGGAGGATGCCTGCGTTGTGTAAGATTATGGCAGCTTTTCCGGTTACATTCATCCATTTGTGAACTTAACGATGAATGTAAAGTTCCCCTTTGCAGGTGAAGATAAGCTTTTCTTTGTATTATACTGAGTTTTCTTTGAGTTAAGAGCTTATGTTTCTTGTGTATATTTGATACAGACAATTTAAGGTTACAGAGCAACATAGGCAGAGAAGAAATGATGGAAGATGGAAGCTGTTAGTGAGAAAAGTGGTATCTGCAAAAGCTAAGTCTTCGTTAGCTTGTCTTGAGAGGAAAAGAGATGTCAGAAGCTGAGACAAAACATCACGTTTTTGCTTGTTGTTTGGTTTAGGACCAAATCTTATGTTACAGTAATAAACTTTGTTTCTTTTTTTTTTCTGTAAATATACATGTGTATCTGTCACTTTATTTTATTACAAGTGAACACTATAAACTCAAAAAATGAATTTTCTTTAGACAATTTAGGGTTATGGATAGCTAATCAACCGAAATCATTTTCTGATCAACTTAATATGGATCATAAAAAAGATGATCTAAAATCGATCCACTCGTTAATTGTAATGAGTTAAAACCGGATAGGCCGGTTCGATTGGTTCAACCACGAACCGGGCCAAAAATCTAGTCTAATTCTTTAAAAATACTTTAAAACAAGAAAAACGAGTTCAACAAGAAAAAAAACATTGGCTGAACCATTAAAAAATCATTTATTTATTGTTTAAAAGTTAAAATATAAATTATATTATATNGTGTATATTTGATACAGACAATTTAAGGTTACAGAGCAACATAGGCAGAGAAGAAATGATGCAAGGTGGAAGCTGTTAGTGAGAAAAGTGGTATTCGCTAAAGCTATGTCTTCGTTATCTTGTCTTGAGATGAAAAGAGATGTTAGAAGCTGAGACAAAACATCACGTTTTTGCTTGTTGGTGCTTGGTTTAGGACCAAATGTTATGTACAGTAATAAACTTTTTTTCCTTGTTCTTTTCTGTAAATATACATGTGTATCTATTGTTGGGGATTGAACACGTGAACGAATAATCTCGATAGATTAAGTAGAACCCGAGAATTAAAGCAAAGAGAAAACAACGATACAAGAAATTAACGTGGAAACCCGGAAAGGGAAAAAACCACGTGACCGGCGGAAACGGCCAAATTCACTATCACTTGAGAAGATTACAACACACACACACGAAGAAGAAAACTCGGAATACAAGAGTATTGAAGTACATAACAATGAACCATAAGACTCATTTATATAAATGAGGTGGTTGAGATATTAAGGTAACAAACAAATATTTCTAATATTTGATCATATCTCCATATATGATTATCCATAATCAAATCATATATATGCGTCCATATATACTGATTTGATATAATATTATTTTCTTCAATATTTCTTTCCATAACTGCCGATATCTTTGACTAATGAGCCCCACCATATCTCAGTTCGGTCCTCGACCGATTGCCTCCATCTCATATCTTCGGGTCACGTGTCATCGGTTTTCTACCGATTGCTTCGGTCCTCTTTGTTACATTCGGTATTGCGTACTTTGGTCTTCGACCGATCGGTACCAATACCGACCATCCTGTCTTCCATGTGTGTCCCGATCGACCACATTGTCGATCGTCATCCAAGTATCACCAATCGATACCAATAACGATCTCCACACTTAACATCTGTCACTTTATTTTATTACAAGTGAACACTATAAACTCAAAAAATGAATTTTCTTTAGACAATTTAGGGTTATGGATAGCTATTCAACCTAAATCATTTTCTGATCAACTTAATATGGATCATAAAAAAGATGATCTGAAATCGATCCATTTGTTAATTCTAATGAGTTAAAACCGGATAGGCCGGTTCGATTGGTTCAACCACGAACCGGGCCAAAAATCTAGTCTAATTCTTTAAAAATACTTTAAAACATGAAAAACGAGTTCAACAAGAAAAAAAACATTGGCTGAACCATTAAAAAATCATTTATTTATTGTTTAAAAGTTAAAATATAAATTATATTATATTTATATCTAATTCAATCACGGTTTAACCTGAACTTTGATTTAACGGTTCGATGTCCAACATGGTTTACGAGTAAATACTATATGTTTATCTTTTAACTTGATAGTTTATAATAAAAAATAAAAACAAAATGACATAAAAACAATGAATGAAACAAGTGTCAAATACGTCATCAATTTTATTCCAGCTAATAATCATCTACAAAATGTTGTTGTTACTATTGTTTAATATTGGGAATTAATTAATAACTAATGGATTTTAAACAGTTCAAATAGTCATATGTCAAAAAGTTGGATAGATTTAATTTTTTATTATTCAAGTGTTCTATATCTGTAATTTAATCATCTAAGAATACTACAATTTAAATATCTCTCTACGTTGTATTTGTATCAATTTCGATTCTATAAATTAATTACCCCTAAATTTGTAAATATAGTAATGTTCATGTATTCGAAATCATTAACATACCGAAATAATTATGTTGGTACCAAATTTAATTTATTTTAGATATATTTTTTTAAAAAATATTTAATTTGTTTTTTAGGATTAGATTCGAAAAAACTCGAAAACATACACAATACCCGATACAAAAAATTCCGAAAAAAATATTGATATTGTCCGATATTTAACATAGGAGTCGATTATTCCGACCACAAACTTCTTTTTTTATAAAGGATTTAGGCAAACTGAGTACTAGATATGATCTCAAAATATGCATTTATGGCAAATAAAAAATTCCTACAAATTGGAAATACAGGGTGGATAAAATCAAATTATATTTAAATATTTATAGATATTTCAGTGTGCACCTTTCAAATCATATTACCATTTTAATTAACAAATAAAAATAGCAATATAATTTTTAAAATTGTGCTATAATATATGAAACTATAATTATAATGATTTTATTTGGCCACCATGCGAAATCGTAGTTAATTATTTAAAATTATTTGCAATATGAAACACAGATATAACTAATTGTTTGTATTTAAAATATTGATGTGTAACGAATTAGGAATTTTTTTATGCTGTTAACACTGTCAGCTCTGATCTAATTTATAAATCACACCACTTTTTGAAACTTTTTCAAAATGACATCGATCTAATTTATTATAGTACTTGTGCAGTTATTTGTCAGCTTTACTTTATTTTAAAATAATAAAAAACTATGACAATGGGAAAAAAGGCAGTTGCGTTGTGGGAGTGGGAGTTGGGATAGCTGAGAAGGGAAATCTGGTGTGTTGTTAAAAAATAGCATTAATTTTCGATTGATTTTGTTTTTGTCATGAATTAATTTTGTTTTAGGAACATAGCATTGATTTGCAGTCGTAGNTTCAAATCATATTACCATTTTAATTAACAAATAAAAATAGCAATATAATTTTTAAAATTGTGCTATAATATATGAAACTATAATTATAATGATTTTATTTGGCCACAATGCGAAATCGTAGTTAATTATTTAAAATTATTTGTAATATGAAACACAGATATAACTAATTGTTTGTATTTAAAATATTGATGTGTAACGAATTAGGCTTAGGCTTTTGGTGGTGGGGTCAAATGTGTGTTCTAAATCTGGCGTGTATTCTCTACGCATAGCAGAAAAAGTGATTTATCAATCTACCAATCAAAGTGTAGAAATGACAATACAATTTTGGCGTGGATGGGTAATTTGGCAAGATAGTTTTTCTGCGACGGGTAGTTTGGCAAAACACCCAATCTGAACTAGTTGGATGGTTCATTGGGTTCGAGCATGAAGAGGTACAAAACCTGGTCTGGTTTATCTTCGATTAGTTTAGTTTGTTAAATTTTTATATCGATTCAAAGTTTATTTTCGATATAATCAATTTATTAATTATTATATTTTATAAAAATAGTATATTTCAAACTAATATTTATTTTATATCTAAACACTAAAAAACTATTAAATCCATTATTATTAACTATTATGGATAATGATTTCATGTGCTTATACTCCTCGCCAAAATTGTGATATTATAATATATAATTTCTTTTATTTAATTATTTTTAAAAAAAATTATTTTATATTTATTGATTTTGCTACTTTGGTATTACATTAACACTTTAAAAAAACGAATTAAAAATACTAACCGTTGAAAAACAATTCGCTTCATTTGGTGGTCTGATTTTAGAACATACCGTCAAATGACCCAGTCTCTTGGAAGACCGAGGGGCCGAGTCAGAGCCAGCCGACAACCGGCCCTACAAAGTTGCTTTTGGGTTCGTCTGTGGATGATGCTCTACGGCTATTTAAATTTAAATTCTTCCACGAATTAATAAAAAATGTATATTTTATTTAATTATTACTTACTTTATCTATTAATTAATACTTTCTAAAATATCTTGAATACAATTTGTGGCGTATAGGTTTTGGTCGATATTTAAACAAAATATAGATATGTGAGACTTGATTGATTTAAGAAAAAAAAGATAGGGAGTTTGTAGAATTTTTTATTCTTATTTTTTTCCAAATAACGACAATATAAAATTATGTATTTTATCTAGTTTAATATTTTATTTTATTTTATTATTTCAATAAAGATCCGATATACCAATCATTTAGCACGTTCAGTATATTGATCGATGTCAATTTTTAAAACATTGCTAATTAATTGGTGACAACTTAGACTTATTTGATCTTTTCATAATCATCCTCTTCTTGTATGAATTCTGATTGTCAAAGTTTATCAAAGACAAATCATATCGATCGCTTCGTCAAAATCAATCATGGAATTTAATTGAATATATAAATTTGGGATCCTATATTTTAAAATTTTGGCAATCTAACTTAAATTTCGAAGATTAAAAATACACAAACAATGATAAGAGATTAAATTGTTAAAACCTTACAATTTATGTGATTAAATGCATCATTATCTCCTAATTAATATATAACTATCATATAGTAATATTTAAATCAATGTTTTAAGTTCAACTTTATCTCATATCCCATATGTCTCAAGTCTCAACATTATTGTCCACCAAGATTCAAAGATTACTTTATATTTGTCAATTCAGACGATATTAAATCTCGTTCATTTGTAATTATGTTTTGTTGATGTAAAACTTTTACTACATAATTTCAAGAAGTGAAAACATATGTATTCATATCCTACCTTACGAATTGAAGTTCATGTTGTAACCGTGCAAATTTAGTCTTATGATTGCAAAACAAGTTGTGACAATGTAATTTCGTATTCAAACAACCCGTATTAATCTCGTAACCATACGTGTTGTAGATCAAATCCTAATGATACAAATTACATTCATAAAGCAGTGTAAACAAACGAATAAAATGGTAACCTCACGAATCAATATTCTATCTATTGTGAATAAAGATTAATTATTACATACCCTATAAAATCAAAAATATGTTAGAAGAGTAAGGGTGAGAAAGTTTTTATAGTCTTGATGTAATGACATATTTTGCCCCCAAATTTAAAGTTTGGACAAATTTGGTTCTTAAAGTGTGCAACATTTGACAAATCAGATCCCCAAAATGGCAAAATCGATCTCGAAAATTTGATTTTGGTATCAGATCTCATTTGTCAAAATTGAAAACTTTTGGAACCAACTATATCATATACATTAAACTTTGGGAAATAATTTTTTTGATAAAACTTAAAAAATATGAAAAACAAACATCTTCATATTTTAAGAATTAAAATTACCACAATTATAAAATTTTGGGAACTAAAATGATCAAAACTATGAAAATATATGAACTAAATATGAGTCTCCCTTTAAGTGATATTCAAATGACAAAAATGCGCATTCGTAATACATTTTACAAAGTATGCAACGGACATCGTTAAAATAACGTTTTTTATGAATTTAATAAAATAAAAATATATTATTTTTTTAAAAATAAATATTTATTATATTTGTATGTAATAGCGCATGTGCTTATGTAGTATAAATTTTGTAGGTCTCATCTCGGGATATCGTTGCTGCCTTATTTGTTGACAAGTACTCAGTTGTTGATAATTAAATAATAATTAAATAATTAAATACCAATATTATTTGTGAATTGTTTTACAATTGAACCCAAGTTGAACTTTTCCATTTGAAAGTGGTTATTATATATTATCCATTTTCGCAAAAAAATATTAATAAATTTAAACTCATATTATAAGATTAATTGTTGAACAAATACATGTTTTTGAGATGTGAATATTTATGCATAAATGGACAATAGAAAGATATATTGCATTTATTCTAAGAGATAATATAATTAGAACAAACAAAAAATTCTTTCATTTTCACTTTTATTTTTTTAAAAAAAAATATTTCTCAAAATCACCAACCCTATCTATTCTCGAATTCATGCATGTCATGGTTTTTTAAAATAAATAACATTTGTAATATAAATTATATTTTACTAGTTATTTTGACCGATTTTTATGTCTCTTTTTCTTTTTCTTATTATTTTTATAATTATTATCGATTAATTATCTAAATCATATATGAATCTTGTTATACTATGGACGCGACCACATGAACAAATACGAATAATAATAATATTAGTAATTTGTTAATAATTGAAATATATAAAAAGTATCACATTTCAAATATTCCTATGTGCTACTAATTGCAATGTTTTCATATCGGTCGGTATGATAAAAAGCGAGCGATATTGGTATTTCGATCTGTGCCCGAGTTTTTCCATGTCGATCCGGAAAAAAATTTAAAAAATAAATTTTTTCGTACCGGACAGTACAACGATCATTCCGATCATAACAAAACGATACTCCAGATGTGGATTTTCTGGGGCACATGTTGATTTGATGAAAAAGATTCATCATCGAGATTGACATCCGATGGCTCTAAAGATTACAATAATTACTAAATTAAAACCATAAATGTAATCATTCAATATTAACTATATATTATGCATAAACCATATGAACAATTAATATTTATTAGGCATCTCTATAATTATCCATCTCCTACAACATTTTCTATATTGTTTTATTTTTATACATATTTTTATTTTACCCTATATTCTACCTTTAATATTTCACGATATTATGTTAACAGATTTTATATTTTGATATTTTGAAAATCACAATTACTACAATCATAAAATTTTGGTTATCAAAATTTACTAAAACCATGAAATTATGATGATTAAATTTGTTTATCGCCCGAAAAGTACCTATTTTTTTATCAATTTTCCGATAAATACTCATATTCTTTTGAAATTATAATTCCGTTATGAGGTGATTTATATCGTCTTATTTTTTTTGAAATATATATCTAATTTTACCAAATAATCCTCATATGATTTTTTAAATTTGGATTTAAACGAGATATATTTTGATTTTTAATTTGTATTTATTTTTTTTGTAAATGAATACATAAATTAATATACTAAAACCGGACTGAACCACCAGAATCCGTGAGATCCATCCCACTACTATTGTGCATAGATGTAATTTGAAAAATTATATTGTTCATTGATTTTTTGGTGGCATCGTTTTTTAAACGGATTCGCTTATTCAATCGATCCAATCGTGAATCGGTACAAACACCAATATGATCAATTCCGAAAAATCAACTCATCTCATAATCAAATCACATCATCATAAAACTCGTTCGAATCCAATCTAAGTTCTAAAAATCAATTAAAACCGATCCAACTAGAATTAGGTCTATTCTGCTTAAATTACGACCTAAGCCTAAATTTTGGCTCAAATACAATTAATTTGAAAAAAAATCACAATGTGTCATGATATGTGGATATAAAGAATTAATGACGTGGATGGGTTTGATCGACATGCGTGTGACGTGACACGTTCACCATTGGCGAATTTTTCTATTGTTTAAACTTTATTGTATTTTTTCATATATTATTAAATAGTAAAGTATGTAATGATAGTAATTTTAACGTGGTTTATTTACATATTATATTACGTAAATAATTCAAGAAAGAAGCTTCGAATTTTGTACTCAATCAATATCTCAAATAAAATAGACTAGTTTATTATTAAGGGTTCGGAATATGTAAACCGGTGGTTCGGAAAGGTGTGTGGTTCGGGTGGGTCCGAGTTCCAAACAGGATTGCTTCGTTGCAGTTGTCTATAAACTCGCAGGCTTCCTGCCTGGTTCTTTACCCCGCCCGTCGCGTCTCTTTTTCTCTTTCGTCATTTGTGATTCGTGATCACATTCATTTCATTTACATCTATTCCTATCGTTGAATGATGGTTCAATTGAAGAAGAAACTCTCGGGTACAAGGAGACTCGTTGATGCTCCACCAATCGCGGTATCGGCGGATATGCCGGAACACGATCTGTACGTCGTCACCACTGACGCAATCAGGATACCGGCGCATTCTAAGATTTTGGTAGGTTTCAGGTTTTATTTGCTTGATTTCTTGAGAAATGTTTGATTTGAGATGAGTTTTGTGGTAGTGGTTTGTTGGATTCCTTTTCAGTTTTCACAACGAATATTAGGGATTCAAATTTTCAGGTATCTGCATCTCCGATTCTAGAGGAAATCATTGAAAACTTGGAGAAGCATATGACGTCGGTACCGGAGATTCCGATTCTTGGCGTCCCATACGACGCCGTTTGTGCCTTCCTCTTGTTTCTTTATTCTTCCAAGTGAGTTTCTTCATTTCTTACGCCCTCTCATTCAACTACCAAATTGTATTCAATTCTTCCATAAATTTAACGAAAGCAATGCCCTTATCTGGATTCAGGTGTACCGATGAGCAAATGGAGATGTACGGAGTCCATCTTCTAGCTCTATCACATGTTTACTCAGTATCCCAGTTAAAGAAGAGATCCGTAAGGGGATTAGTGGAGATACTTACCATTGAAAGCGCAGTGGATATGATCCAGCTCGCTAGATTATGCCACGCCCCTCATCTTTACCTCAAAAGTATGAAACTAATCTCTAAAAGCTTCAAAGCTGTCGAAGCAACAGAAGGATGGAAGTTCCTTCAAGACCATGATCCATATCTCGAGCTTGAGATACTCCAATTCATCGACGAAGAAGAATCGGTACGGTACACATTACAAACTCCCCTCATCAAACTCCATATTTCAAGTGATGATACTTTTATGATGAAAACAGAGAAAAGAGAGGGCAAAAAAGCACCGTGAAGAACAGAGCTTGTTCATGGAGTTAAGTGAAGCAATGGATTGCCTTGTTCATATATGCACTGAAGGGTGCACTAGCGTAGGCCCATACAAAATGGAAACTAAAAGGGGTCCTTGCAGCAAGTTCTCAATTTGCAATGGGCTTCAGCTTCTGCTAAAACACTTTGGAACTTGTAAAAAGAAGGTTAGAGGAGGATGCTTGCGTTGTGTAAGATTATGGCAGCTTTTTCGGTTACATTCATCCATTTGTGAACTTAACGATGAATGTAAAGTTCCCCTTTGCAGGTGAAGATAAGGTTTTCTTTATATTATACGAAGTTTTTCTTTGAGTTAAGAGCTTATGTTTCTTGTGTATATTTGATACAGACAATTTAAGGTTACAGAGCAACATAGGCAGAGAAGAAATGATGGAAGATGGAAGCTGTTAGTGAGAAAAGTGGTATCTGCTAAAGCTATGTCTTCTTTATCTTGTCTTGAGATGAAAAGAGATGTTAGAAGCTGAGACAAAACATCACGTTTTTGCTTGTTGGTGTTATCTTACAGTAATAATTAATAAAGTTTGTTCCTTTTTCTGTGTAAATGTACATATGTATCTGTCTCTTTAATCTTTATTTCATCATTACAAGTGAACACTACAAACTCAAACAAATGACATTTTATGGATGTTTTCAATCGAGCCAGTATGATAAACATCGGGTTGCATCGATATTTCGATCAGTACTGCCTGGTACTGGGTTTTTGGGACGATCTGAAAAAAATAAAAAAATATTTTGGATCAGGCGGTATACCGATCGTACCAATCATACCGATCCGAACCAAAATGGTACCCCTGATCAATATGAAAACATTGAATTTATATAGACAATTTGGGTGGTTTGTGTAAATTGACATTTTACACCGGGCAATAAGGCTTGTACATGATTTTTCGAGGCGTTATACTATTCGACATAATTATTTGGTCGAGACATAAGTTTTCTCATGTTTCGACTCCAAAAATAATAAAAAAATATTGATTTTTTTAAATATAGTAATTAATAAATATTTTCGGCATAAAGTGACACACTATTCAATATATTAGAAGTATCTGCTAAATTCTGGACCGAATAAAAACATTAATATTTAATTATTTCAAATTTTCTAAATTTTTTAATTTATATCTTTTATATGAAAACTTTTAAATCAAATATTAAAAGTTAATATTTTTAGTTTATAGTTAGTAGACGAATTTATGCATTAGTAATCCAATAAATTAGGCAAATTGAAAAATCAAGAAATATAAAAGGATTCAATATATTTTTTATAGATTAACTAATATTAGAAGTATCAAGCACATGAATAAACTTGATTAATTTGTACTGTTTTTATATAAACGGATACAAATTAGGAATTTAGAAAACTTTAAGAATTAAAACTTAAATTTATCCCAAAAAGTTATATAACATGAGCTTACAAATCACAAAATAATTTAAATTTAAAACTCATATTATTAATTTTCAATCTTACATAAATTTAAATTTAAGATCAGAACCAAAATTGAGTTAAAAGGAAAGTATTTACATGTTACACTCTAAAGAAGATATCTAACTAACTTGAGAAGAACTACAAAATACTAAAGTAGATTGGATCGAATAAGATATGATGAAATATGTATCTCAAACCCAAAGATATGATCGAGTTAAATATCCATATTTAAGAAAATCATATTATATTTGATGAGAACTCTAGGACCGGGTACCCTGTAATGGATGAGGCCCGATAACATTTGGGCCGACTTAAATAATCAAAACGAATTCTCACAGCCCATTTACACCTTTAGGAAGAGCGGNTGTTTCTTGTGTATATTTGATACAGACAATTTAAGGTTACAGAGCAACATAGGCAGAGAAGAAATGATGCAAGGTGGAAGCTGTTAGTGAGAAAAGTGGTATCTGCTAAAGCTATGTCTTCTTTATCTTGTCTTGAGATGAAAAGAGATGTTAGAAGCTGACACAAAACATCACGTTTTTGCTTGTTGGTGTTATGTTGCAGTAATAATTAATAAAGTTTGTTCCTTTTTCTGTGTAAATGTACATATGTATCTGTCTCTTTAATCTTTATTTCATCATTACAAGTGAACACTACAAACTCAAACAAATGACATTTTATCGATGTTTTCAATCCAGCCAGTATGATAAACATCGGGTGGCATCGATATTTCGATCGGTACCGCCTGGTACTGGGTTTTTAGGTCGATCTGAAAAAAATAAAAAAAATATTTTGGATCGGGCGTTATACCGATCGTACCAGTCATACCGATTCGAACCAAAATGGTACCTCTGATCAATATGAAAACATTGCATTTTATATAGACAATTTGGGTGGTTTCTGTAAATTGACATTTTACACAGGGCGATAAGGCTTGTACATGATTTTTCGAGGCGTTATACTATTCGACATAATTATTTGGTCGAGACATAAGTTTTCTCATGTTTCGACTCCAAAAATAATAAAAAAATATTGATTTTTTTAAATATAGTAATTAAATAAATATTTTCGGCACAAAGTGACACACTATTCAATATATTAGAAGTATCTGCTAAATTCTGGGCCGAATAAAAACATTAATATTTAATTATTTCAAATTTTCTAGATTTTTTAATTTATATCTTTTATATGAAAACTTTTAAATCAAATATTAATAGTTAATATTTTTAGTTTATAGTTAGTAGACGAATTTATGCATTAGTAATCCAATAAATTAGGCAAATTGAAAAATCAAGAAATATAAAAGGATTCAATATATTTTTTATAGATTAACTAATATTAGAAGTATCAAGCACATGAATAAACTTGATTAATTTGTACTGTTTTTTATATAAACGGATACAAATTAGGAATTTAGAAAACTTTAAGAATTAAAACTTAAATTTATCCCAAAAAGTTATATAACATGAGCTTACAAATCACAAAATAATTTAAATTTAAAACTCATATTATTAATTTTCAAACTTACATAAATTTAAATTTAAGATCATAACCAAAATTGAGTTAAAAGGAAAGTATTTACATTTTACACTCTAAAGAAGATATCTAACTAACTTGAGAAGAACTAAAAAATACTAAAGTAGATTGGATCCAATAAAATATGATGAAATATGTATCTCAAACCCAAAGATATGATCGAGTTAAATATCCATATTTAAGAAAATCATATTATATTTATTAAAAGTTAGGGTAAATTAATAATTTTTTAAATCACGGTTATACAACAATTGGTTTTAACAACATTAATTAAATTATGATTTTTTAGCGATGAACACTATAATTTTGTTTTTGTTTTATGTGCGTTAAAAAATAAGAATTTGATAATCTTACCGCATCTAACCGCTATTCTAATAGAATCAACCAGACCCAATGATGCATGTTATTCCATTCCACTATATTGTAAAATGAACATTATTTGCTTTAGTATAAGATCTAGTAGATGATATCAATATCTCTGATCTTGGAACCACCTTCAAGATCAACAATGAGAAGTTTGTTCTCCGAGTTGTACCGGTACTCTCGTTTCTCGCCATCCACTGAACAAGAGCTCGGTTTCTGGTTAGAATACGCTCCGAACCGGCCACACCCTCGTGCCGAGATTCTAACACAATTGTCTGTGTAGCTTAAATCTTGAGTTGCACCTCCAGAATTGTACATGTCAATGAGGCCAATTGGTGCAAATTGGAGACTTGTTCCATTCCATACCTATTTACATTGAAATAGAATGAAGATGTAATGACTTAGATGCATGTTTTTTAAGCTTGCACAACATTATTACCCGTATTGGAGACACGGTAAAGATCTCAAACTGAAGTGTACCCAAGGAGACGCCAATCATTTCTTGTTTCGGTACAACCGCAAGAGATCCTGAAAAATGTGTTGAAATTCAATATCCAATTAAGTGTGACAATGTCAATATAATCAAATTTATAAAAGAAGTAAATCATATTGAAAAGAATATGTCAAATCAACTACTTATAATATTATAAATCTTATAAATAATAGTATTTCTAGTTTCTTATTTAATATGAGATATATACTCTCAACTCTCCCCTCAAATCGAATTAACTTTGGCATGTTTCATACATGCTTCATTTTCTTCATATGATCCAATGTGAATCATGAGAGTCTTTAACTCAATTCATAGAGATAAATGAATTATATTGAAAATACTAAGTCAAATCAATTATTCATGATATCATAAATCTTATAAATTAGACTATTTCTAGTTCCATATTTGATGTGAAATATCTATTCTCAACAAAATAAAGTGGTGTTTCTCAATAGCTCTCGAACTTTAAAATAGTGTAAAGGAGGTACACTAAAGTTGTAAATTACATGCAAAACCCCCGAAATTGATATAATATGTATTGTTTACACTCAACTTTTTAAAGTTGTAAACATAATGCCCTCAAAGTTTAAGAATTCAATGATTGACCCCCGAAGTTCAAAAACTTTTTATAAGTGATCCTAACACTCGTTAATATTTTAAATATATCTATAATTTGAATTTAACCACTTCACTCGATGATCAATTGTCAATAATTTTGAAACTTCGGGTGCTAAATACATAGTTTCTAAAATTTGGAAGCATTGTTTTTACACTATTTCAAACATTTGGGAATCTCGTAATTTTCTCCAAGATAACAATAACATACGTATTTAACCAAAGAATGCGGAGTTTGTTCATATGAAATTTTACCTTTGTTGAAGGCGTAGACTGCACAATCACCATTCCAGCTTTCATCAGCAACTTCAGACAAGAAGTTAATATCCATGGGGCTAAGTTTGCAAGACAAAACAGGGAAACCAGAACAAGAACAAGACTTGTCCTTATGTTCTTTGCTCAAAGGCCAAGTTCCAGCTCCTTGGCAGTTAAAAACACCAATAATGCCAGATAACTTGTTCATGTTCCAAATTTTCAGTAAGCTGCAATATTCAAATTGTTATACGAATAATCGACAAATTCACAGATCGAAGTGATCTATCACGGGGGTGTCACCTTTTTCTATCCATTACGGTGTCGACGAATAAACAGTCGAGTGTCGGTCGTCCCGCATACCGAGCTCTTAGTATCGAGCCATCGGGTAAAACAAGTTTCTTGAGTAATTTGAAATCATGCATCCCTGGTTTGTCACTGATATTACGAGATAAATTAATAGATTTGTTTGATATAGCGATAACAGAATAAATGTTTGATGATCATATCATTCAAAAAAACTTCAATAATCTTGAAGCTAATTATTATAATTTGTAATATTTGTACTTTGTTGTATACCCTATTTAAAATAGTTTAAGTCAATCAAATAATACCTTAAAAATGCTAAATACATAATTTATAAATATTAGGGGTATTGCTTTGACACTATTTTAAACTTAGAGTTTCATTTACGTAATTCCTTCATTTTTATTGCTTAAAAACAACAATGAAATGATGATCACAATCACACCATATCGCACCAATTGTATAACCAAACAAATATTGAGACATACTTATATAATCATGATGTGCTAACGGTTAAATGTAGGGCTAAAAACTTCTGTAAAAAATGAATAGTGAACTGAATACCGATCCAATACCAAATTTTGAAATTCGATTTGGTATTCGATTTTAATTTGTGGTCATATATCGAATACCAAATTTAATATTTCATTTAATTTTAAAATAATAACTTATGTATTAAATTATATAATTAAGGATTTAGGGTTAATTTTTCTGATTTAATTTAATTTGGAAAATATGGTAATTCAGTATTTACTGAATTGAACCCACAAAATTTAAATGAATACCCCTAGTTAATTGAGTAAAACTGACCTCACATACACTGCACAACCACCTAATGCTCTAGCTGCAGCATGGAATTCTGCTGTGTAATGATCGCTCTACGATCGAGAACCCGAAGATTAATTCAAATCATTATCGTCGAATATACGTAAATCCAAAAGTAATGACTAACCTGGTACAAATATCTCTCCCAAAAGAAGGCTGTTAAAGGCCACAGAAGTTATGTGCAAAGTTTGAAAAGTTGGTTCATTTGGCATGAAATCTTCTGATGCTCGAGACGTAGCACTTCTCTTCGAGCTGATAATTAGTTGTCAGATCGAAACGAACTAAAGGAAGAATATAATCATGTTAAGTTTCTAGAATTAGGTAAATTTTATAGAGAATGTGCTCAGATATAACACATAAGAGAAAAGAAACTATACCGTAAAAGAGTTAAATAAATCATTTACTATGATCTACATTCCCTCTTATAAACCAATCAAATTCACATCTAAATTCCAATGTGGGACAAATTTCATTATTTCAACACATTCCTTCAAATCCAACCACATGATAAGTTAGACATGACAATTCAAATCGATGGATTACCAACCGATCAATTTCAAAGCCGGACTAACCCTCAACAAGGCCACTCAGGATTTTCAGACCCGCTCCGATACCATGTTTAATTTCTAGAATCAAATCAATTTAGGTGGAGGGTGTGATTGAATATAACGTATAAGAGGAAGAATACAACACCGTAAAAGACTTGAACAAGTCATTTACGGTCATTATTTCTACATTCTCTCTTATAAACCAATTCAATGCACATCTAAATTCTGATATGAGACAATGTCATTATTTCAATAAATCAAGCATACCTGTAGATAGAATCTGTATTATGGTTCATACAGCATATCAGATTATTCTCCTTGAAGTTCTTGGCAACTGATTCCTCAAGTGCTTCATGATATTTTCTAGTTAACGAGACTCGTCCACCGAATCCGGTTCCCAGTGTCTCGATAAGATTCTGAACGTCGACTTTTATTCCATCGACACCGCTGCGTGCAAGATAGCTGTGAAGATCATTATAGAACTTGAAGATCTGCTCAGGGTGTATTAAACCAATGCCATATTTCTCCATACTGTCCATTGCTATGTCTCGGAGATTCCCAATGTTACCCGGAGACTGTATCGGATAATGTATCTTCGGATCGTATGGTTTCATATTTTCGGATGATGGAAGTAGTCCTCCCCAGTAACCAGTCAAGGCATGCCAAACATAAACATATCTATACAACAAAGGAGCAAAGCGTTTTAAAGGGTGAAAATTTCTACATGTA
>RWGZ01001130.1:221938-243861 GCA_009725065.1 Utricularia reniformis | reverse complement strand
ATCAATTCTACTCCAAATATCATGCGTCAAGTACATAAACAACAGCAAAAGAAGCAATTTTCAGCATTTTAGTGAAGAAAACTCACTATACACATTGACAGCGATCAAGGAGAAGAGCATCACAAGGAGCCTGATACCGATCGGAGCTGGATCAGTATAGCTTTATCCTCGTCACAATCGGGATACGGCAAATGGGGCATGACGAAAGATCTTGTGCACATTCACAGCAAGTCTGCTCAACAACAAAGACACTAAGAAATATAGCTGAAGTAAGCAAATGAGAAATGGGATTTCTTTCTCACTTGGTGTCCACATCCAAATGCCATATCTTTTGGTGCGGTAATGCAAATGGGGCAGAGCTATCGAAGAATAGTCGAAATGAGAAAATACCCGATTTCGAGTTATACTCATTGTATTAAAGTTTGCTACTTACATGGTTATCAGAACCCGAGCTCCCCGTTTGACTTGTATGTGGGAATCCATCACCTTCGGTAGAAGGTGCAGTAGGACGGAAACCGGTAGATTGGGGAGGTTTCGGAGTTGAAAACGAAGCGGTACCGTAAACCGGAGGAGGAAGAGGAACTCTATGTACATCTTTTCCTCTTGTCACTCTGATGAAACATTTGAATGCAAATGAAGTTATCTAATGAAAATCGAAGAGATTACGGAAAAAACAAACCCGAGAATGTTAAGTTCGAGTGTTGCACGGTATTGAGCAGGTATCTCCATCAATGCCGAAAGTGCGAATTCGGCTTCTTTTCGGGACCAGTCCACATTCTTTGACATAATCTCGGTGAAGTTCACAAACTATAAGATATACAGAAGGAATGAGGTACAAATGAGGTTTTCTCTATGAGATAAAACATTTTAAACTTACCTGAAAGTTATCGAAGGCACGAGCTGGAATATTGTCGTCGAATTGCTTCATCATATCCCACGGTCCATCTCCGACTCCGACGAGAACTATTGACAACGGATACTCGCTGGAAAAGTACACTGTTAGTGCTGAAAAAAGTGATAACTATAATGACCATAAACCAGAATCACCTTGCTTTCACAATAGCATCAACAGTTGATCTTTCTTGCGGGCTTAACTGGCCATAATCGGTGTCCGAACTTCGGGTAACCTGTGCATCAAAACTTTATACTTCAATGACAAAAATACGATAAAATGTCGTAATCAATGACAGTCAACTCGATCATTTAGTTTTGACAATGAACCCTATTCTAAATTTCCAACCAATAACTAAAACGGCAGTTCAAGTTCGGATTGTAGCCGAATCGAAAATCTACAAAAATTACACGAATGGCTTTTAAGGGCAAATGAACAAATGGCTTTAAAAAAATCGAAAATCTAGAACAAATGAACATTTTGGACAGGAACATCAAGTGCCCAGATCAGGATCGAACCGGTTCAATTGGTCTAGTTTTTAAAACAAGCAATAAACTAAGAGAAATTGGATTTAGGCTTTCGTATTACCTGTCCATCAGCAATAATCAGTAAACAATGGTATTGACTGCCACTTTGTTCGACGATAGAGACAGCCATTTCAATAACCGGAGCAAATGATGTTGGTCCTGTAGGATCATGAAAACTTTATAGCAAACTAAAAGCCGAAAATAAAGAGCAAAAAAAGGCCGTAAACGCAACCTGCAAGCCGTAACTTTGGGACAAGTTCTCTATATCGTGTCAATACTTCTTCGAACCCTTCACAAAACCTTTCGTCGGGATAAAAGCTAAAGACTTCTTGATCATGTGTTGAAGCTGCAATATAGGAATCATGATAAAATGATGCATTTCATTGCTATATTGTTTTTCATACCATCTCCAAAACCGAAACAAGGGATTAAATTATCCTCGTCGAATTTGGATAATGTTCTTCCGATAATTGATATGGCTTGTTCATAAGGATTTTGCTCATCACTAACGTGATGCAAGCTTTTGCGATGAAACGACCGAGCACCTTTTAGAAAAAAACGAATTATTTCACGAGTAAATATCATCAAATTGTCTCATTGTGACAAATGAACCATTACCAGTCCATTCATTGCTCTTTGTGAAATCAATGCCCACAATCAAGTTCGATGATTCGAGACCGGCACGAGCCAGAGCATCAGTAACCTAACAAATATCAGAACAAATGAGCCAATGCACAATAATTTCTTCAATACAAAGTTGAATTAATTCACAAGGTATTAGAGTTTTGATGCCCTTTTACTCTACAAGATACACTTTAAATAGCATGATGAAGTAACCTGATCGAGTGAGTTGTAATCATCGTCAATTTTCGAGAACTTCCTCTGCAACTTTCTCTTCGACTCCGGAGAATTTGAAGGACGATATCCGTAGCCATAGTGGCTTGGCTGAGCAATAGACGCTTGATGATTCGAAGGGTAAGAACTGGATGCATAACGATCAGAACTTGTGTCCTTGGAACCTTTTCCACCCATAGAGTTCTGTTCTTCAACTTAATAAGGTTAATGTTGCAATTATAGAGTCTGACCAAAATTATAACAAGAGTGTTACGGATATAACGTATAAGAAGAAGAGATCACACCGTAAAAGACTTGAAAAAATCATTTACTATGGTACCCATTTCTTCTTATACACCAATCCAAATTTCATCCCAAATCCTTACACAATTTGATATTTAAACACACTCCTCAAAGTTGAAATACCTGACAAATTTGAACTTGTGATTTGAGTCTTTCCCGGTATTTATAATCAGGATTGTAACCGAACCAACTCCGGTACCATATTGAAATTAGAGAATCTAACCGAAATTATGATGGGAGTGTGCACGGGTACAACGTATAAGAAGAGAAGATCACACCGTAAAAAACTTGAGTAAACCATTTACTATGATACTCATTTCCTCTTACAAACCAATCAAAATTTAAACACAAATCCAATAGTTAACAATGCACTGAAAAATCCATAATATAATGAGAAATTCTGATTCAATCTATAAATTTTCAAGCCGACATTTAAAAAATAAAACACTTGTCAATTTTCAACCCCAAACAAACACCTGTTGCCGCAACAAAACCTCCATACTTATCTACAAAACCCATAATTGAAAAAAGCCAAAGAACACAAACCTGTATGAAGTATCAAAATCTGAGTGATCCAGAAGAGAAATAGACGCGAATTAGCCCAACAAAACTCCGTTCCAAATTATCCGTTTGAAATGAACATATCTCTATCTGTTCCTCCCTTCGTCGTCTACACGAGTCAATAGCTTTCTTCCAGAACTAACAATATTGACGTTAAATCGGCAGACTCGGTAATGTGGTCGACAAGAAAGAACAACGGAAAAAGTCAGTGGGTCAGTGAAAGTGATCGCCTTTCGAGACCAAAAGAGATTCTCTTTTTCTCACGGAAAATGTTGCTGTTTGATTTGTTAATTATCTGTTCATCTACCTGCCACACTTCACACTTAAGCAAATGGAAGTATATACAGACAGATCTTAACTTGGATAATAAATTGGGTTCACATTGTTGGCGTGTACTAAATGTATATCCTTATCCACACGTTTCAGCCCAATGGGCCCATTCTCATTAACAACCTCGACTGGATATTAATTGATTTTTTTAATAAGTTAAATTGAGATAAAATATTTGTTACTTAATATTTTAAGAGAAAATTGTTTTAATCTATAATTCTAATGATATATTTGGGCCCCAAAATTTAAAATTTTAGTCAATTTGATCTTTTAAGTTTGCAACATTTAACAAATTAAATATCAAACTGATAAAAGTAGTTTTGAAAACACACTCTATGAGTGTATTATGTATGCATTATGAGAATGTAAATGTGTTTTCAGAATGGATTATCAAAATGCATTTATAGAATGTAAATCTGTTTAAGTGTTCTGTAGGTAAATAATGAATAATGAATTAAGAATGATGTTCTGTAAAAAATGATTATGAGAATGTATTATGAATACTAAATTACTATTTTGCTCTTACAATTATAGAAATGTAATAATCTATAACTATAGAGAACGAAGAAATCTGTAGAAATGAGACTGTAAATTTATAGAAATGTCACTAATTACTACCCAATATTTCGATACCGAGAATCTTCCTATCCACTCAAGAACTAACTATCGAGAATGAAGAAATATGTTCTTTTTGTTAGTCCCGAGAAAGGAGAATCTCCAAGAATAAAAAAAAACTAAAAACATGCATTACCATATCCGAAGGGAAGTAGAGCTTACGTTTTCGGTCGAGGATTGAAAGGAAGCGACTGATCTACGAACCTTAACAAAAAAGAAGAACAAGGTTTAAGACTAAAAATCAGAAGGATAATTTGATCAGAAATTTTTTAAAATGCATTATAGGAATTCAAAATGAGGGGTTCGTGTCATTTTTCGTTGAAGAAGGAAACTCATAATGCATTTTGAAAATGGATCGTCAGAATGAGAATGAAAACGTTGAGGTGTTCTATAAACGAATCCAAAATGCATTTTAAAAATGACAATGCATTTTGACAATGCAATCAGAACACGTACTATGCCATACAAACTAAATTTTTTAGAGTCATTTTAGTAAATACAATGTATACAGATCGTGATAATAATTACCATAATAATTCTCACAATTTTAGGGACAAAATTGTGAGAATCATAAAACTATAAAAACCAAATTTGCATGTAGCACTATATTTAATAATTTTTAAAAATTATAAAAATATTAAACTAATAATAAATTTAATTAGATTACTAACACGTAAAACATATTATTTCAGATTCTATTTATCAGATGTGACATTTTATGATACAAATAATTTAAAAGAATGAAAAATTAGCTTTTTTGATCAAATTTGATTTTCTTATATTAGATCGGCAAGAGACTCCGTTGTTGAGATAAGTTTTTAAAATTAATATTTATTTTTGAAAAAATATATTGTAATTTGAATAATTAAATGTACTTTTAGTTTATTAAAATATATAACATTATTTCTGTTTATCATTAGTTATATAATTTATAAAAGATCTACTAATTCAAATATAATATATAAAATAGCATCGCAATGCATTAATGTTTTCTTTAATTTGTATCTAAAAATTAATTCGATGAATTTATTTTGTATCTAAAAATAAAATAATTTAATTTTTGTTATAAATAAAACGATTCGAAAAATGTGGAATAAGATAGATACTAATATATGATCATAAATATAATACTCATACCTTCAATATTCTTGTGTGTTTTCATAAGACACAAATCAATTCTATTTATAGGCAAAATATATGAATATTTGTAGAAGACAAATATTCATATAGATAATGAGATATTAATTCAATGACTAATTCAACTAGTATCATTAAATATATCTACCTTATTAATTAGATGTAAAAGTTAGGTGTATAAGATATTTTGTATATTGTAATTTAGATTGTCTTTTCCGGATTTAGTGGGATATGTTTCTTTACTTTGATAAACATCCACCTATATATTCATAACACTCCCCATTGGATGTTTATTAATATCTGCTCTCATGGAACATCATCGTCCTTCTTCCATAGTTGATTTGGANGAATTGCAGAACATGTTATGGATAAGAATACTAAATCCAGAACGGGAAGATGCTGAAAAATCATGACCCAGAAACATATTTGTCCAAAGATTTGGATTTTAACTGATTTTGAATGAATGGGAACTCTGGGCCTTCATTTCTCGCCTATCCATGCTCTGCAGTTCCCTCTCAGACAAAGAGCAAGGACATGTCACCGGGGCTTCGTTCACCTGACATTGGGTTCATGTACATCTTTCACGTTCCTCGGAACGCGTCGGAATGTACAGAATGAAGCTTTTTTATGTAGTTTGAGATACAAAATGCGTGTTTCATTCTTCTGTCACTGTGCTTCTTTTCATTTATGCTCTTGAAATTTTGGTTTAACTAGAATTTTGTTATTCTTTTGAATTTGGTGCTTTTAGTATGGGGTTGGCATAAAGATGCAAGCTGCTGAAGAGGAGTATGAAGTGAAGCAAATGAAAGATATGGCTGCTGCCAGAAAGAGATGGGAGGCCTTGGTAATACTTTAGTTGAATTTGTCTGTTAGAGAAATAGGATTGACCTACTCCCTTTAATCTCTTTTGTTCTCGCTCTCCCATTGTAAAATCGGTCACACACTATAATATCAACATGGTATCGGAGCTGATACGATTCATTTTCACAAAATGATTTGATCAAGTTTTTTAAATGGTTGACCTCCTCCCCTTAATCTCTTTCATTCTCGCTCTCCCATTGTAATTTCGGTCACACTCTATAATGTCAACGTGATATCAGAGCTGATACGATTCATTTCACAAAATAGCTTGATCAAGTTTTTAAATGTGTGACCTCCTCCCTTTAATCTCTTTCGTTCTCGCTCTTCCGTCGTAATTTTGGTCACACTCTATAATTTGAACATGGTATCGAAGCTGGTACGATTCATTTCAATTCGCAATTCAAAACATTATGGTTGGGCTTAAGGGTGTCCTGAATTTGTCTTACACTAGTTAGAGAAATGAGATTGATTAGGTTTATAAGGGTATAGAATGTTATCACAAAATGACTTGATCAAGTGAATAAATGTGTGGTCTCCTCCCCTTAATCCCGTTCGTTCTCACTCTCCGTCGGACTCTATAATTTCAAAAACTTTCTAGCTTTTTTCTTTTTTTTGTTGCACAAAACGGTGGACCTCAAAAAGAAAATGTTGTTGCACGTAAGGAGCTTGTAGATACATGTTAGATTGGTTTTTCTGCAGCCATAGATTGCAATAAAGGGCTTGAGATTGATTGACTTCTGTCTCGTGAACTTCTAATTTTCCACTATAGCGGGTTTGAATTGATATCGTTCTTATTAACAAGTGTATCATTGTGAAGAATTATCTTCTTTGCTTCCATAGAATTTAGGAATCTCACTTATTCAAATTTTCATTTTTATGTAAGGTGAGGGATGGAAAAGTTCAAGTTTTAACTCCTCGAGAAGCAGGATATGCCATTCAACTCTCAAATAAACCTTTACTTGATGTTCGGCCTTCGACTGAGCGTAAAAAGGTGAATCTCTGATGCTATTGCTATACACACTTTAGTATTGTCATTTTTCCTTTCTATGATTGAGACAAAAAGTCTTTCAATGTCATTTTTTATTTGGTATATTGTTGTTTTTGTGGTGTTTGGCTATGTTTCAAAGGCATGGGTTAAAGGTTCTACTTGGATTCCGATATTTGATGTTGATAACCGACTTGATGCTAATGTGCTTCCAAGGAAACTCACTGAATTTTTTATGGGTAGGCATCCATTTCTTTTCTTGAAAATACATATAGATATCTTTAGAGACATTTCATTTTAAAGAAAATTGCATAAGTAGTTCCCAACTTATGAGTTGTGTAAAAGTCATGGCCCAAACTTACGAAATTGTAAGAATGATTATTATCAATACCGTTTGTTTTATAACCCTAACACTGTAGCACTCGGTTTTCTATTATATTGGCAAACGTTTTTATGTTAGCATAACTAACCCTTAAAGTTAACAAAGTACGCAAATAAGACTTAGTTTGAAAAATTATACAAAATTGACCCTTGAAGTTCGAGAATTGTGCATATGAATATAAAATATTATCAGCATCATTAGAGGGTTAATGATAAACGATATTGATAGCTTGAGGTTTGTTACGTGCATTTAATTGAAGTTGGAAGGCTACAAATGCATATTTTTGCTCAAATATTATATCATATTTGTAATTTTGTAACTTATAGATTATACAATTTACATAGCCCGTAAGTTGGAGGGCCGTAGGCAAACATCTCCCCTTAGTTTTACATATTCTTGAGAAATATATGGACCTCATGTTGTCATAATTGATTAGTGTAACACTCATTTTCAGGAGGATGGTGGACTGGCATCCCTTCATTGTCTTACAATAAGTGAGATCATGTTTTCATTTTTTCCGATTCGCATATTCGAACCGAATACCTTGACATTTTGTAAACACTTATGCATTTTCAATAGGGGCTTCTTGTCTCAAGTTGAGGAGAAATTTTCGAGAGACGCCGAGCTGATTGTGTCATGCCAGAAAGGTTTCAGGTAAGGTCCGTTATCTGTACGTGTTTCTTATTTGCATAATGTTCGTTTTGCTTCTGTTTTCTTGATTCTCCTTTAACAAAATGGATTCATGTAACTATTTACTGATGGCATATATTCTGAGTAATTTTATAATAAAGCAGATCCCTTGCAGCTTGTGATCTTTTGTATAATGCTGGATATAAGAACCTTTTTTGGGTTCAAGGAGGCTTTGAGTTTGCTGAAGAAGAGGTCATTTTTCTTCCCTTTAGGTGTTTCTTGAAAATTTTGTTGAAATAGTGTCACATATCGTTGTTGAAATATAAATATTGTAGTTTATAAGAGGAGTGATATCATAAGTAATTGGTTTGACTTAATATGATTCACTTCTTTTATGGACTGGCTACACGGACACCATTCCGGCCCATTAAATCTTGAATTTTACATGGTATCGGAGTTCCAGTATAGGTTTCGGGTTGATCCGTACCAATTTAGACAAAAAAAACTCCAGTTGAAATGGGCTTAGGCCACAAAAATAAATCAACCTATAATTCTAGAACTACCGACTATATTGAAGCAACTATGAACCAAACCAAGTTCAATTCAACTTGAGGGGAGTGATATCATAACTTATTTGTTTGAGTTATCCTTTTCAATATGATTCACTTCTCTTATGAACTGGGCTACACGGACACTCTTCCGATCCTTTGAGTTCTGAATTTTTACATGGAAAGCTTCGGGGTGGATGGGTTGGTCCGTACCGATTTAGAGAAAATTGTGGTAGAAAAGTGCATTGGTCTTAGGCGACAAAAATAGATTCGAGCACTACCGAACATATTAAAACAAGTCTGCACCGAAAAGTCCAGTTTGACTCGAGGGGGAGTCTTGAAATACTGTCTTAAAATAGATATGTTCTAGTTTAAAAGGAAATTGATTTTATAAATAATTGACTTAGTCTAGTCTTTTCAATGCGATTCATTTCTTATATACCGTGCTACACAGACACTCTCTTAGTCAGTCGAACCCTAAATTTCGATACATTTTCTTCATTCTCGTTTTGTTCTTTGTTTTCTTAGGATCTTCAAAGGGATGGCCCTCAACCCTTCAAGCTTGCAGGAATTGGAGGCATCTCTGAATTTCTAGGGTGACTAAAGAACACATTTTCTTCCACTTCTTATTTTGAAATTAGTATCATTTTCTTCCACTACTAATCATCTTCGACATTATGAATTACGATAGTTTGACTGATCAACAACGAGCTGTAGCCGCAAAGGAAGGCTGGGGTTACCGTTTAGTTTTCACGGCTCGTCTGGTATTATGTTCTTGCTATTTCTTTGAATCGTTCCATTGTTCAGAGTTTATAACAAGTTGAAGTAAAGAAAATGAACGTACATTTTGCAGATGGGGCTATTTCTTACTGCAGATGTGCTGTTTGTTGCATCACAGCAGTTGAGCCATTATCTTCAAGGCTTGAGATCTCACTGATATAATTTGCAGCAAATGAAGAATCAAGTTTCTAGGGAAGTTCTTGCATTTTTGTTTTGTTGTTGCTTCTGAGTTATATGTTTTGAATTGATTTAGTACCTTATCCTTATGTCCGAATGTTTCTCTACTTGTCTAAAGGAAGCATAATGAGAATTTTCCGTTTATCGTTAAGTGATAAGTCTTCACCAGTCACCATCCACTTAGCGCCATCCTCGAAAAAGAGTGCTGAATGTTCAAAACACACTTGGGCTTCAATTTGTTCACGACTTCCTGCACTTTTTGGTCTCCTTTTGGCGCCTGGATGTGGGTCCTGGGCTTCTCTCCATAGCATCTTTATACATCCGAGGCCTCCTCTCGCCAGTCTACGGCCAGGGTGCTTGCCTACTGCCTACTGCCTCACTTATTTGCGGCGTTTGTCGCGATTATTTGCACTGCTCTGTTCTTTTCTGGCGGAATATGGAGTCTGTTTGTATTCCCACGAGACCCGCTTCTTCGTCTTTGATGAGCTTCTCCCGGATTCCGAAACTGAATCTTTTGTTTAGTCGTGAACTCACCGCTCAGCCAATAGAGATACGCTTCCAGTCGCAGAAATCATGCCTCCAGCCTTGCTTTCCACTCAAACCCATTTCAAAAAACTATTTTTCTTGCTCTGCAGTTGCTTCTCGACTCATCAACACTTCAGATAGCGAAAATCTTACCACCCCATCAAACAATTTGACAGCGAAAGAGAAACTAGGGTTCCTAATTCATGAATTTCAGTCATTAACAGACCCCCTGGACCGCTTTAAAAGACTTTTACACTACGCTGAGCTTCTCCCTCCTTTCGAAGATTCTCTTAAAAGCTTTAACAATCGCGTCCCTGGCTGCACTTCTCAGGTTTGGCTGCATGTTGAAATAGATAACGATAACAAGTTAAGATTTTCAGCTTATAGTGATTCAGAGGTTACTAAAGGATACTGTGCGTGTTTAGTTCTGCTTCTTGATGGCGTTACAGCAGATGAGGTTCTGTCTCTGAAAACAGAGGATTTAGAAGCATTGAACGTTGTAGGATTGAATGGAAGAAGAGGTGGGTCTTCTCGTAGCAGGGCTAATTCTTGGCATAATATTCTTATGACAATGCAGAAGAAGACTAAGGCATTGGTGGCACAGGCGGAGGGACAGCCTTCCGGCGAGCTCTTCCCCTCTCTGATTATTACTGCTGAAGGTATTCAAGCTCAAGGGAGCTATGCTGAAGCTCAGGTAGAATTATACTATTCATTCTGAAATTAGTTAACTTGCTATATATGGTTAAGATTGCTGTGATACATCTAAGTTTTCGATCAAAATTTCGGTTAATCCTCGTTTAAGACAATCTGGTATGTAAGAAAATGTAGCCTTGGTATTCCTGTTTTTTCTTGGCACGCAAATTTGGTTCGGTAATTTCATGGTTTTGGTAATTTTGGTCTTTACAATTTTATGATAGTGGTAATTATGATCTCAAAGTATGAAGATATCAAAATCGGTTTTCTAATTTTGCAAAACTAGTTCACAAAGTATAGTGTGTATGTCATAATATGTCTCTAAAGTTTTCAATTTTGGCAATTGAGTTCTTCGGCCAAAATTCAAATTCGGGGTTCAACTTTGGTACTTTGAGATCTGATTTGCCAAATGTTGCAAACTTGGAGGACCAAATTTGTCAAAAACATAAATTTTAGGGACTAAATATGCCGTTACAAACTTGGGGACTAAATTTTCCAAAACTACGAAAGTTTAGAGACCGAAGCTATTTTCTCGTTTTTTTACGGAGAGAAGATATGATATTATTGATACGGGAGTAACAATCCCCAAGTCCGAAGTGTTTACATCCCAAGAAAGTAAGACAATGTGTTCAAAATCGCATGGATGGCACTTGGAGCCATTCATACAAGTTCAATCTATTTATTCTACCCCGGTGTTTTACATTATCGAATGTATTAGCTTATGTTTATTCTAAGGAAGTTGTTAATGAGTAAAAGTGATCTTTTGAACACAACTGTAATTATATATTGTCATCATTTTGTATGGTTGTAAAAGTTTAAGCCTCAATGAAGTGTACTGCAGGCAAGATTTCTTCGTCCTGACGAGTTAAAAATTATGGAGCTCGTAAATTTGTTAGAAGAAAATAAGATTGGGGTTGTTGCACATTTTTACATGGACCCTGAAGTTCAAGGGATTTTAACAGCAGCACAGAAACTCTGGCCTCATNATAAAATTAATGTATTATAATACATTAACATATAATACAATAAAATCTAAATTTATATTTTGAGTTTTTAAAAAATTAATAAATTTCTATTTAAAATAAAATAAATTCGGTTACTAAAATACAAACAATGAATTATACAAACGAAACAATATAAACTAAAATAGATCTATACGATAATTTAAATTAAATAAAATCAAGGAATATAAATTATATATCTCAAAATAATTTATAAAGCATTTAAATTAATTATGTTTAAGCCCAAATAAATATAATAATATGAAATACAATTTATACAAATGATTATTTTATACAAATAAAATAAAGTCACTTCTCTATCTGTTACTTACTCCGGTAAGTTTCACTCTCTTCGAGATGAGAGCGAGTAGAATGATTCATCTTTTTTATTAACATCATACCCTACTAGACGACGTGAACGTCGTCGTGGTGGGCGTGATAGGACAACTCGAATGCTTGGACAAATGGATTGTAGTTTGAGATCATCAAGGTGTGGAGTTAAACGTGAAAATGACCCTAGTATTGCAGAATCAACAAAGGAAGATGAGAGTATGTTTAATCTAAGAGCACGACATTCCTCTTACTATCCAAGAGATCATTCAACACAAGCCGATACAAGTGCATTTAGTCAAAGGGAACGTCAATCATTCCATTATACAATGCCTATGCTCGAGTCTTCTTCGCAAGATATCCCTACCGCACGAAATTCAGAACATCGACGTCAATCTAAATCAACAATAGGGAGGATAATAAAATTTGTATAAATTTTATTTCATATTATTATATTTATTTGGGCTTAAACATAATTAATTTAAATGCTTTATAAATTATTTTGAGATATATAATTTATATTCCTTGATTTTATTTAATTTAAATTATCGTATAGATCTATTTTAGTTTATATTGTTTCGTTTGTATAATTCATTGTTTGTATTTTAGTAACCAAATTTATTTTATTTTAAATAGAAATTTATTAATTTTTTAAAAACTCAAAATATAAATTTAGATTTTATTGTATTATATGTTAATGTATTATAATACATTAATTTTATTATAATGCATTAATTTTGTACAATTCATTGTTTGTACATTAATTTTATTATATGTATTATATGATAACATATAATACAATTTAGATTTTAATAAAATATATAAAAGATGGATTAGTTTAAAAAATGATATATAATGATATATCATTTTCTCTTATTATAATAATAAGAGATATATAATTTATTATTATATAATAAATAAATGATATATAATTCTCCGGCATCATCTATTATTATAGCATCATTTTAATAATAAATTATATATAATTTATTTCTTAATTAATTTAAGAACAATTAAGAAACATATACATACATCAATTTTTCTCTCTCTTAAATGATGTTATTTGCCAAAGAATTTTGAAAAATAGATTAGTTTGCAAAGCTTTTATAAAAAGAGGTTAGTTTGCTAAAAATATATGTCCATGTGGCTAGTTTGCCAATTTGCCCCATGAACTTTGCTGTGGTTACTGCCTTTGTGAGAGAGTCGGCTGGATTCAGGTCAGTGTGTACCTTTTCCAAGGTTATTTCTTTGTTGTTGATTGCTTCCCTTATCCAGTGGACTCTTACGTCTATATGCTTTGTCCTAGCGTGATAGGTGGCATTCTTGCTTAGTTCTATGGCGCTTTGACTGTCGCTGAAGAACTTGGGTGTGAAGCTTCCTAGGTTTAGTTCTTCAAGGATTCTTCGTAACCAGATAAGTTCCTTAGCTGCTTCTGTTAATGCTAGGTATTCAGCCTCTGTAGTGGATAGAGCTACGCATTTTTGTAGTCTTGATTGCCATGATATGGCTCATCCTGCCATGATAGCTATGTATCCTGTTGTTGACCTCCTGGTATCCCAGTCTCCTCCCATATCTAAGTCTGCATATACTTATAGTTTCAGTTCTGTGTTCCTGTTGTAGGTTAAGGCTAGTCTCCTCGTACCATTCAGATATCTTAGAATCTATTTAACTGCTTCCCAATGTTGCTTTCCACGATTTGCGAGGAATCTGCTTACCAAGGACACTGCTTGACTTATATCAAGTCTCGAGCAAACTGCTAGATACATTAAGCTCCCCACCGTAGAGGAGAAAGGTATCTCATTCATTTCCTAGGTTGCACCAACTAAGGTGCGGGATGCGAGATTCGAGGTGCAAAGGTGCGAGATTCGTTATTTTTTTATGAATCCGATTAGGGTGCGTTGGATAATAAATATAAAAATATTTAAATATAAAATAAAATAGAATTAAAGATTGATTCATATAAAGAAACAAACACAACAAAAGTTTTGATATTTCATACATTAAAATTCCAATATCAACATCTAATCTAGGTCAAATAAAAACCTAAATCAAGATCCACATCAACATTTGTTATGTCACTAGCATTGTCCTCTCTTCCAAATAATGGAACATCATATAATTCATCAATTTCTTGTTGTAGCAAATCCACCTCTAAACCTGGTTCATCTAAAGATAGATTGCTATTTTCCAAAAAAGTAGAATTATTTACCTCAAAAAAGTCACCCAAAATATCCCACATCTTTGAAGTACCCTCTTTATATTCTGGTGTTTTCCTGGACAATAGACGTAGATTTGTATGCACAAAAACAAGATCTTCGGCTCGTTGAGAAGTTAGCTTGTTCCTCTTATCCGAGTGTATGAATTTATAAGTACTCCAATTTCTCTCACATGATGAGGAAGATGATACATGGCCAAGTAATTTAAATGCGAGACTTTGAATTTGAGGTGTCTTACCACCAAAACATGTCCACCACTCGATTCCATCCATAACGGTTCTTCCAGCTATAGCATCCAATGAACTAAATTCAAACCTTGCATTTATATATCGTCCAAGTTCACTAAGAACTCCCAAACGTGTTGTTCGATCACTATATAGTCGCATCAATCCTTTGTCTCTCAAGTCAATGAATACTTCATCATTTTGAAGTAATGCCATGTTAGGATGTTCATTTCTCCATTCTTGTGATCCAACTCTATCAAATAACATTTATTCAAATATAAATCATCAACTAAAAAAATATACAAATATTAGATGAAAATCAAAATAGTAAAAATATCAATTATTTACCTTGGGTTTAGTATATGAGCCAAAGAATGCAAAGGGGTCAAACTTTGTTCCATCCTAAATTTTAACCTTTCGCATACAACATTCCAAAAAGGACTTTCGTCATCAACATTCTTATTTTCAAAAGTATATATCGCTTTTTTGACCTTTTGCAAAACAGAATTCCACATAGTGTAAATCAAGTGAAGACTTGGTTTATCGGTATCACAAATTCTGAGCATAGAATAAATAGGAGTAGTGAAAGCAATCACATTATCAACCAAATCCCATAAATGATCTAAAACCATATCACCAAAGTTATAGCTTTCTGAGTTTCATCATTTCGACATCCGTGTTGATTAATCCATTCATCACTAACAACCATAGACTTTAACTCTTCTTTAACTACTTTGAATCGTCTCATCATAATAATTATTGAAGCAAAATGTGTCTCAGCAACCGTCAAAAGTTTCAATTTAGAAAACTTTTTAAATAAATCAAACCATCTATGATGACTAGTGATGAAATGCTTTATTTTTGTAATCTTCTCTGTAGTGTCTATAATCCAACGACAAAGTGTGTAAGCCTCGGTATTTGGTCTCGGTGAAAAAATATCTTTACAAAGCAAGTTTAGTGTATGCACCATGCATGGAGTCCAAAAAATCTAAAGAATGTTATAAAAACAAATCAATTTTGCATAATATATAAACAAGTAAATAATTACTTTAAGTATGTACACTTAAATACCTTATGATATTTTGTCTCTACAATTTCTCCCGCGGCTTTACAAACACTGGCATTATCAGTTATGATTTGCACAACATTTGATACTCCAACTTGGTTGATGGTTTTATCCATTAGAGAAGCAATAAACGAAGCATCTTTAAACTCAGATTCACAGTTAACCGCTTGTAAAAATTGTACTTCACATTCATTCACAGCTAAAAAATTTATCAAAGGTCGTTTTTGAGGATCGGTCCACACATCACTAACCAATGTCACAAATTTAGTCTCCCAACTCTTTTGAAAAACATGTAAAATGTTTTCAATTCTAGATTTCTCATTTTTCAATAATTTAGTCCTAAGAACATTGTATCCAGATGGTTTGTACACTATAAAAGAACAAATATTACTCATGAGTAACATAATAAAATTAGAAAAAAATATATCAATAAATTTAATTAAAACAACCTGGAATTAATTATGCAGCAGCAACTTGAAAGGCTTCTACATAATATGGATTACGAGCCACATTGAAAGGAATCCCAGCCGAATAAAACATTCTTGCAATTATTGCATCAAGTGTATCTTTCGCATGTGCATGATTTTTTAGCATTGAGTCTATCATTTGGTGACATTTTCTTTTAGCTCCCGACACCTCAGTATCAACATTCATGTAACTACTTGATCCTATTTGAGAATGACTAAATGTTGCTCATGATTTTTTTACTCTTAAAGTTGCTCCACTATTCTCAATTTATCTCATTTCATCAAGTGTAGTGGAATCAATGTTAGGACATCCTCCTATGTGTTTACTAGTTTTCAATAAATGAGCTCGAACTCTAGAATAAGATGATGTAAATTTTTTCTTACAAAAAGTGCAAATTACTTCTCTATTCCCACCTAAATCAGATTCTCTCCTACGATGCAACATAAATTGCCACAATGGAAATTTTGGATCATCTTCAGGGACTATAAAATCATGCTCATGTTCTTGATCTTCCATATTTGACATCAACAAAAATTTAATTCTGAAATGTAAACAAAGTAAACAAATAATGAAAAAACATGAAAAGAAAATTGAAGATTCTATAATTTATTCATTTTGTTATTTGTCTAAAAATGGAGAAAGAGAAAAGCAAACCCTAAAACTTAGAAACGAGAAAATGAAGAAGAAAAATGAAAAAACTTGTTTCACTTTTGGTTAATATAAAAATGGGAGGGTAACGTACCTGGGTTTGCAAGTTGGAAGATAAAACAGCAAAAAAATACTCAGAAAATAAACATCAAATGTACCAAAAAACTCACTTTCAGTCCGAACGCGACAAAATAACTAAGAGACAACAAGCTCTGGCTCCCGCCGAACAAATTGCTGTAACTTCCTTATAAACGAAGTTGCGAAATCAGTCAGCCCAAACGCTTAGAGAAAAAGACAGAGTCGGCAACAAAGGGATTTACAACACAAGAAAAAAGGGTTCGCAGGGAAATAAGAAATTGAAAGAGGAAATGATTATTTTTTTATACACAATCGCACCTTTTACGCACCCAAATCATCACGCACCGGGTGCGCCAGGGTGCACTGGAAACCACGAATCAGAACGAATCGTGCTTTCTAGTTCATTTCCTTGCATTCTGCTTCATCCTTTGGTGATTGATCTTTTCTAAGCTGAAACTGATTCATTACAGGTGTGGTTACTGGTTTAGCTTCACTAATATTGAATCTGTTGAGCACAGTTCTGAGGTATCTCTCTTGTGAAATTGTGAGACTTCATTATTCCCTGTTTATTAGAATTTCCATTCCTAGGATCCTCTTAACTGGTCCGAGGTCTTTCATATCAAATCTTGTAGCAAGTTCTGCCTTTAATCTGCTTATCTGATTTTTGTTTGGGCTTACTAGGAGCATGTCATCGATAAAGAGCAGTAGTATTGCAAACTCCTTGTCTGATTCCCTAATGTGGTAAACACATGGATCATTTTCAGATCTTTTAAAGTTTTTCTCTCCCATGAACTGATCAAACTTCATATACCACATTCTAAGGGCTTGTTTTAACCCATACAAGCTCCTTTAGAGTTTGTACACCAAGCTTCCTTCCTTTGACTCAAAACCTTTTGGTTGCTTCATGTATATTTCTTCATCTAGATCCCCATGTAGGAAAGCAGTTTTCACATCTAGTTTATCAACTTCAAGATTGTGATAAGCAGCTAGTGATAGGAGCATCCTTATTGAGGTCATTTTGACAACCGGAGAAAATACTTCTTCAAAGTCGATTCATTCCTTCTGTCTATACCCTTTAACGACCAGCCTTGCTTTGAATCTCTCAGTCCCATCTTGGTTCAATTTATTCTTGTAGATCCACTTGTTCTCTAGAGCCTTTTTGTCTTTAGGCAGTACCGTTAGTGTGTAGGTTTCATTCCTTTTTAAGGATTCCATCTCTTCCTGCATAGCTTTTATCCATGGTTTCCCATTTTCATGACTGACTGCTTCTTCGTATGTTTCAGGTTCACCTGTTTCAGTCAAGAAAACATATTCATCAGGTGAGTACCTCGTTGATGGATTTCTCACTCTAGTGGATCTCCTTAGTTGAGTTACCAGCTCTTCTTGTTCTGTGTTTTCTGTTGATGTAGGTGGATGGATGTCCTCCTCCCTCCTCTGATTTTCTTGCAAGAAATTAGGTGGATCAGAGTGTGAAAAACTTTGAGGTACATTAAATAGATTAGAATCACTCCCTGTTTTTTCTGTTGATAGATCTATGTCATGTATAGTTTTTCCTTCATCAAAGTATGCATCTCTTGTCCTCAGTATTTTTCCATCCTTAGGATTCCAACATCTATAGCCAAACTCTTCCTCCCCATATCCGATGAAAATATATTCCTCTGTGTGATCATCTAATTTCCTCCTCAATTCCTTCGGTACATGTACCATTACTTTACATCCAAATACCTTTAGATGACTGTATTTAGGCCTTTTTCCTGACTATTTCTGTTCTGGTGTTAGAAAATTTAAGGATAATGTAGGGGATCTGTTTCTTATGTAGCAGGCAGTGTTGAGTGCTTCTGCCCATAAATCTTTGGGAAGCTTAGCATCCTTTAGCATACATCTTACATTGTCTAGTAATGTTCTGTTTAGTCTCTAGGTTGTACCATTATGTTGAGGGGTTCTTGGGACTGTTCTTTCGTGTCTTATTCCCAAATTCTTGCAATATTGATCAAATTCAGTTGAGGTGTACTCTCCTCCATTATCAGTCCTTAGACACTTAAGTTTTCTACTCAATTCTCTTTCCACTTTGTTCTGCCATATCTGAAAATAGTTCAAAGTTTCATCTTTCGTTTTCATTGGGTAAATCCAACTTTTCTTAGTACAGTCATATATGAATGATACAAAGTGTCTCTTTCCTCCTTTTGACTCCACATCAATTGAGCACACATCTGAGAACACTAGTTCCAACGGCTTCTCTTTTGTGCATTGAGTTGTTTTGAAACTAACCCTATGTTGTTTTCCTGCCAAGCATGTGCTGCATAGTTCTGCTAGGCTTTGTGTATTACAGGTTATCAAGCCTTGCTTCTTGAGATGTTGCAGCCCCTCTTCAGACAAGTGGCTCAGCCTTCGATGCCAGATGTCAAGGTCATTGGCTGTTGTTACTGCATTTATTCTGTAAGTTCTTTCATTCAGTGTCGTTCTATACAATGTGTTCTCTAGTACACCTTTAGCTACCACCATCGATCCTTTAGTTAGTTTCCATAAACCATTCCCAAGGACACTCATATAACCTTCATTGTCAAACACATTTGATGACAGCATATTGAACCTCAGCTTAGGTATGTGTCTGACCTGCTTTAGAGTCACTTCTACTCATAAACTTGTTGTTACTTGAATGTCTCCTATTCCTATTATATCAGCAACATTGTCATCTCCCATTTTCACTTGTCTATACTGTCCTTCTGAATAAGTGGAGAACAATTCCTTTCTAGGGGTAGCATGATAGGAGGTTGCTGTGTCTATCACCCATTCATTTCCACTGTTAGCCTTGCATTTTGCATCTTCTGCAGCCAGGACGACCAGTACCTCTTCTTGAGTGGTGGCAGTTGTGTTCTCAGATAAGGTTTCAGGTCTGTTCAGCTTTAACCAGTACCTACATTCTTTCTTTAGATGTCCTACCTTCTTGCAGTGGAAACATGCCATAGTTTCTTTCCTCGTTACTTCTTTCTTGAGACTTTCTATCTTGAGATTTTTCCCTTGATTTCCCCCTCTTTTGATAGGTGTTTCTCTGCTTGGATCAGCCTCTGGTTTCAGATGCTACAGCAATGGTTTCTTTTACACTTTCTGTTCCTTTTAAGTCATTTCTCCTCATTTCTTCATTTATAAGGTAGTCTTTAATTACCTCTAGTTTCTGTCCTTCCTTAGGGTCTGCGTTGTGCAGCATCATCACCAGGGGACTCCATGATTCTGGTAAGAAATACAACAGAAGTAGGCAGCTCAATTTCTCCTGCAGGACCAGTCCAACTTTGGTTAACATGTTAGTGATTTCTAATCACTTTCCTATGTATTCTCCCATGTTTGTTCCCTATTTATATTTCATTCCAAGAAGTCTGTGGAGTAGTGATCCTTGATTTTGGGTAGTTTTGGCTCAAAGATTTTTGACAATTTTTCCTAGACTTTCTTGGCATTGGTTTCTTCAGAGACGTGGTGATAGTAATTCGAATCTATCCACTGTCAAATGAAACCTACCGTCTGCCTGTGCATCAGTTTCCATTTTGCCTCTGTATATTCCTCTGGTTTCTTTTCTTCGCACTCGACTAGTTCGAACATCATTCTGCAATAAAGTAAGTCTTCCATCCTTCCTCTCCATTCTGGATAATTTGAGGATGATAATCTGATCATAGAATAAGACTCAGTAGACATCTTCTTGATTCTGATTTCTTGATCTCTTTCTTTATTCTTTCAGGTGTTGAATAGCCGACCTGCATGGGCCACCACTTTGTTGGTTCAGAGTAATTTAACACAGTCACTTTTTACGTGGAAACCGGAGTAAACCCGGAGAAAAACCACAGAGAGCTTTACCGCTCTCAATTCACTAATCGTGCTCTTGTGTTTTTGGTTTACAGGTGAAAACAAGAAGAGAACAACAACACCCTACAATCTACCGAAGATTAGCCTCCTTTAGTCTTGGAGAATTCTGCATTCCGAGAACCTCTATCTTGATTGTTGTGTGGACTCTCGCTGTGTTTCATGTTATGTTATTCTGGTTTTAAATATGTGTTTGTGTGGCAGTTGCGTTCTTAACTGCCTTGTAATTTCGATCAATTTGGACCCAATTCATCCCATCTGATTTTGCTTGATATTGGGCCTATGACTCCAATTAATTCGTTTGGCCCACATGAGCTTCATTCAAATGCGTAAAGTGTAAGAGTCATTTAAAGATGGGACATTTGCTCTACAAATGGAGGCCAGGTTTAGGTGACTCTATTTGTGAAGAAATTCCCGGCCTCAGTGTAATAGTTCCTGGCCACAGCGTCCGTGCAACGTTAGCCACCTCACGGCCTACAACTTCTCCTCCACGTTGGAACATACGCTGCTGAAGACGGTGGTTTCCTTCGGCGGTCCTAGAGTAGGAAACACAAGTTTCCGACGTCGTCAACTTGATAGTAGGTTAGTGATGTAGTGTTTTGTTGCATTTTTCCCCAGCGCTCACGACTTGGCTGGCCTGCGGTAGTGGTGTTCTGCGTATTTTCCCCGATTCGCACCAAGTTTTCTCAAACAACAACTTCATTACCCTCGTCCCAAACAAGAGACCCCGCCCAAAGCCGGTCACCGAGAAGTGTCGAAACTACAGAGACAAAAAATCAATTGATTCGTCATGAATTTCTCGAAACAAACAAAAAGGAAACTTGAAGGAAAGAAAATACAGAGGGAAAAAGAGAAATGCGAATGAAACAAAATGAAATTGTCCCTCAAATAAAAAAGTAATTTAATAATACGAGTTTTATTAAAGAAACATTTCTTTAAAACTGACAACACTTAAATCACTGATGTTGTTGTGATTTACTTATTGTCAGTGTTAAATATATTAATAAAAAGAATCAGTGATAATTCTATAAAAAAGAAATCTGACACTGGTGTGCTTATTAAAAAACTCACATGTTGGACATGTAATAATGTACTACATAATTAAATTAAATGCACATTAATTATAATTATATTATGTATTAAAATTCTGTAACTAATAAATTAAAAATTGATATTATATATTAATAAGTGATTTAAAAGGAACAACAAACTATTATCAATACTTAGTAAATGAAATAAAAATGTTGAACCTATGTTTCTAAA
>RWGZ01001130.1:149797-221011 GCA_009725065.1 Utricularia reniformis | reverse complement strand
GACTTATACGGATTGTCGGATTGATTTTTGTTGTCTAACCGTTTTCTTATTTTTCATCGATTGGTCCACATGTTCTCATTTGTATGGGTTGGGCAAACCTGTAGAATTGGGCTGGTCAATGCCCACCGTAGGCCTTCTTTATCCATGGACGTCTAGTCTGACTAGACGTCCATGTATCAAGCATCTCAACTTTCCATGAAAGTTGTGAGGAAAGAGACTAATTCCTCAAGTTTTGTAAAAATAAATTTTAAAAATTTAAAATATTATAATTTAAAATGATGACAAAATATTTAATTTTATATTTGATCGAAATAATGATTTTATCGATAATATTATAATTGTTCGATACATATGTGAAAATGTACAATTTACTGATATTTAAAAAGTTTGATTAACCGATATTTAATTGTAATTTTACTTAACAAAAACCGGATCAACTAATCATCGATTTATATTACTGTTTTAGTGGTTCTTGACGATAAATTATTTAGTTTTTAAAGATCGATTATACTTTTAATTTAGAAAATACAATCACAAACCAAAATTATAAAATATTTTATACATGAAAAAAATCGCAACTATTAATTAAACATGTAAATATGATTTATATAATAAGAAAATTATTACAAACAATTAGTATTAACATAAAAAAATAATGATATATAATAAATAAATAAAAAAAAAATTAAGTGTCCAGACATTGTTGTACGGATCTGATGAAAGTTATTTATAAAAATAAAGAATGATGATATGTACAGAGATAAATATGATGTGTAGGAGAAAATAAAAATTTTGTCCCATGGATGAGAAGGCCTTATAGAGAATCAACAGAAAATGAATATATATATTTTACAACAATTTATTACTAATATCTATAAAGTTTAGAGAAGATATTAAATATAAATATTTCATTGGAATATAATTCCCGCCGCATCCACTAAGCAAACATTAAAATTCAAGAAAGGCGGTTTCCTTAATGAAAAGTGAACAAATTTGATAATTTACTTGAATTAATATATTATTATAGCCATATTCGTAATGTATAATTAAGAAGACATGAAAATATCTTAAATACGTATCTAAATCTGTTACAAGATCTGGTTTAAAACTATAAATAAGACTCCCTCAGGCCTCAACTTCATCACTTTGCATATTTGTTACAATGCACGACTTCTTTGTTACTGCTAAGCACTCAAGAAACAATTCATTATATAGCAAAGCTCAAGATCACAATGATTACCTCGAAATCAAAATCCGATTAGGCGCTCTTTACTCAGAATGGCAACTCATGGATTCTAATTGGAATCTCATACATCGTCATTTTCATCACCCTTTTGAAATCTCATTTCGTATGGATCGAAACTGGAATCCAATGATGATATCAGAAATCGAACAAACCCTAGAAATTCATCTTCCCGAATGGTCGGTTTGGAACGATTTTGACGTTGCTATTAGACATAAATTTCATGCAAACTTTGTATCATTCTTAAGTAAAGAATGTGTCAATGCACTTCTCATGAAACCGGATAATTGCAATGAAGTTAGTCTTAAGTATAAGTTGGAATTCATTAGACGTGATTATGAATCGGGAGATATGGACGAGGAGGAGGTTATTCGAAGATCGATGAATGAAACTACTAACTCGATGGTGGGGTCCGATGAGTCGGGAATCGCTATGGCTTTAAAGAGTAAGAAAGTGGGACCTTATGTGAATGATTCATGCATTATTTGTATGAATGAATTTGTTGATGATTATAATGAGGGTTTTGAAATGCCATGTAAACATTTTTTTCATAAGGAATGCATATTGAAGTGGTTGAGAATAAGCCATTATTGCCCTTGTTGCCGGTTCGAGCTACCGATCGCATCTTGAGTTTAATATGATATCGTTCATTTTCGAGGTGACACTTGAACAAGTTGAGTGTATTGAGACTCGAAGATTTGATTTGATTGAATGTTCTCCAATTGTATATTGATAGTGTTTTTCTTTTCAGCGTGATCGCAAATCCTTGAAGATTTGTGCAATTTCATATTCTTTAGACTAATCTAAAATATTGCAGATTATTATCACATCTTTTAGTTTGGTTCGTGTTTTGATTTTTCGTAATTAAATATAAACCGCCTAACTGATATATCTAAAATGAATAAAATATCAATATTTTACTTGATTTATAACTATATATTTAACGAATAAAAAAAATAAGTATATGCACTTACAAACAGTTTCACATAACATAGAATAAAATTGAAACTAATTTGAAGAAAATATTCATCTTAAACTAAATTAACTTGACTCTTGAAAGAATGATATATATGATTTGATATCCCGTGTTTTTCTTATTCATGTTCGTATTAGTTTTTTGAGTACTTTTGCAAGATCCTTACTCATAAAAAGGTCTCAAATTTTGTTGTTGTCAATTTATCAGGACAATAACTTAAAGACGTCATCTCGCCCTTCATGGCATACTCCCAATTTTCCTACTCATGAGACTCAAAAGCCTTTTGGAAATTCTATAGTTCGCCATCGTCCGTCAACAATGTGTGATACATTGCATGCATATACCGATCAAGTGATCTCCTTTCCCTTGTTAACCGCCTTAACAACACAAGAGTGACTTATTCGACAATGTAATCTGTCGACATGTCTTCATTCTGCTGATCATTATAAGACAATTATATTGAGATTCTAACTCATCGTCAGAAGTGATTGCGATCCGCTCCTCCATTCGGTTTACAAGATCACTTCTCCCACTTGAATGTTCATCACATCACCTCAAAAGGCCTCTACTTAGTCTTCGTGAGAGTATACTTGTAAAACATATCTTCGTTGAAGGTAAAATTAATATTATAACCAACGAAAACAGTCTTTGAAACCTTAGCCTCAAGGTTATCCCCTTTTCGGTCTATGTGAACATAAGCCACGCCGCACACTTTAAGGTGATTAAGTTTAGCCTCATCTTCGGTCCACTCTCCTATATCAACTCGAGGTCAAATGTTACCGATGGACTCTGATTGATCGGACGAGAAACCGTACTCACGACATCCGCCAAGAACGTCTTCAGTAGATAAACTAGTGTCTCATAGTACGAGCTGACTCATTCAGCGTTCGGCTCATCTGTTCGACAATACAATTTCGTCTTGGTTTGTTGGGGACCGGTAGCTCCAACTTTATACTAATCGTCGAATAATATTTTCTTAACTTTTCTCTATCATAATCTCATCAATTGTATGACTTTAGATACTTCATCATAGTTTCAGCCTCGAGTTTCACATCTACATTCCACCTTTTGCATGTGTGAAACACATCAAATTTTTTTTAATGAAATATACACATACCTAACGAGTGTAGTCGTCAATGAAGGTGACACAGTACTTTGAGCCTCCTATAGACTAGATAGATGACACCCCATTTATCGGTATACATTAGTTAAATCTTGCTTTTTTTTCGATCACGCATCAACTTCGTAAAATGACTTTATTTTTACCTACCAAGCACACAATATTCATAGAATCCGAGCTCTTTGGATTTGAAGGTCAGCAATAAGCCTTTCTAGGCCATTATCTCGAGGCACTTCTTACTCATGTGGCCGAGTTGATCGTGCAATATCGACAATTAGATTCCAAGGGCGTAATATATGCTTGTGCAATTTATATCTATCTTTTCCTACATTTTATTGAAACTATTCTGGGTTTGGTACCCCGTGAGTTTTCTCATTTAAAAGCGATACTCACAACAAATAAATTTAATATTACAATGATAATTTTTGCAACAGTATCCATTTAAAATGTAAAAAATTATCAATTTTGCTAATCAATATTATTTCTTCCACGGATTAAGTATATTCCTTAATTATTTTTTTGACATGATCAACTAAAATTGAATGGAATCATTTCTTATATTAGAGTTTTCCAATGCCTTCACATCGAGCTCTTAGTCCTAACCACACGACCTTCACTGGCACCAAGGCCTCAACGTCGAGGCACCTATTTTTTGTGCCTCACTTCGAACATATATTTTGATGTACATGATGTTGTTCTTGTTAGTCATCATAACATTGTTGAAATTATTGAAGTAAATAGTTAAATTAATATAATAAAATAAAGTTTAGAGAAATAAATTGTGTAGTTTTAGAAGTTAAGATTTAGTTTATTATGGATAGAGTTAAGATCTATAATAAATATATGTGTTTTATGTAATAGAATGTGAGATGAATAAAAGGAAAAGTTTATTTGTTCATTCTTCATTTTGATTAGAAATTGGATTATGTTCATAGAAACATTGAACAAATCCAACAACAAAGTGGTATTGGAGCTATTCTCCAATATGTCAAACAATAGAAATTTCTATTTCCAATTCTCACGGAAGATACCGATCATGCTGTCTACTGTGAGAAATTTTTGAATCCTATTAATGTTGGGATGTTGTACGGGTCGAGTTTTTTGTTACCATCACAAACAATGGATAAGATTGACGACGTTAGATTCGTGGAAAAAATCCTTCGACATTAGGAATCAAGGTTTGATTTGGTACTCTTGCAACCTAGGAGTCTGATATTGTCCTGGGTTATTTATGTAATTATGATAACCCCGGGGCTCGTCTGACTTGACTAAAATGTATTTTTGATTTTCTATTATACTTATTGAGCGATGTGATTTCGGGGGTAATCTCATAATTTGGGCATCCCGGGCGTACGTATGAGGATTCTGATGGTATTTTGAGTTGTTCTAGATTATTTGAGTCGAAAATGATGCCATGAGTATTTTCGTAATTTGACACTCGGAGAGCTCATTGGCGACCTTACGCGATATTTTTGGCTACCTTCTAAGCATTTGGAGACGATAAACTGGTAAAAGAGTATTCCCGGGTATTTTCTCGGCATTACGTGTTATTCATGTTCGATCGGGGTGCATTTTTGAAGTTCCGGGACGCTGTGAAACTTATTCCGTTTTAATTGGATATTTTCTAAGTAAGTTGAGCTAATTCTACTAAGATTGAGCTTTTGGACTTTAAGTTGACTTATTGGATCGAATTTTTCTATAAATATAAAATCCTAAGCCCCAAAAAAGGGTTCGGACTCTAGGTACGCTTCACAAGGCATGTCTCTCGCTTGAATTAATCTCGGTATTCGCAAGATTTCGTTATCGGCGACTTTACATTAGGAGAGAGAAAACTTATATATATATATATTTTCGTAAATAAATTAAAGAAATGTATTAAAAACAAGTTTCTATAAATTAGTTAAAAATATATTGTAATTTGATTAAAAATAAATATATAACTCAAATTATCAAAATATTTTTTATATATTTTAATCAAAAATAAATTCAAACATTCATTTCTAATTTATTAACATATAATTTCCCAAGTTTAAGTACTAATAAATTTCGATGTAATACAAATTAAATTCGGTTAATAAAAATCTTATTTCAAAAAAATCGAATAAGATATAATAATATCGAGTACATGCGATTGATTGTACAAATGAAATAATATAAACTAAATATATCGATGTGATAATTTTATTTATTGTNGGAGGAGATTGTTGGGTGCCGATCGTCAATTTTGGGAAGAAGGAAGTGATGGACACCTTTGGGAGGAAAGTGTCGATCACACTTCTAGGAGTTGGTAGGAATTAGGTCCGATCGTCACCTTTGGGAAGAAGATGACGATCATCATCTTCCCAACTCTGTAACCAGCTTCATCAATGGTTGATTGACATGTGTCGATCGACATTAATTGAGCAGGGTCGCCTAAGATAACGATCAGTACTATGTTCCAGTCTTAAGAGTAGTAAAGCTTCGGTGACGATCGATCAGCCAAAGAGGGTGCACTGAGAGGGGTCGACAAAGATTAGTGGCTTTAACCCTAAAGCCCACCTGCAACCATTATATAATGGATGTCAGCCGCTTTAATGCGGTATCATCATATCAGAATTATCAGAAAAATAGCAGAGGAGCACGGGAGCAGTTCTGAGTTTAGAACATTTTGTCTGTGTGTTTGATTTATGTTGCACAAGAACTCGATAGTTCTTGTAACTGCAATCTTTTTGTTATTTTTCGTGATAGTTGATTGACCAGGAGGTGGTCCGTGGTTTTCTCCCGATACTCGGGTTCCACGTAAAATTTCAGTGTTCTTTTTCCCATTCCACATCTGATTTTTGCTAAGTTTAATCGATAAAACGAATCGTAAATTCCATTAAAAGCTAACATAAACAATCTAGATCAATGTCAAATCCTATTTTTTTGCTCTCTACTTGCACCTAATCGCTGGGTTTTCTTGAGCGTTTAGATCTAGTTCCTTACAGTGTTTGTGATATACTTGAGAACTAGAACTGGTCATGTTCACGAGTTGAATTTGAACGGTTTCTGGCAGACCTTATGCGATTAAGTTCTTGAGGTGTTTGACGTGATTCTTGAAAACTATAATTGGTCATGTTCACTGATTGAACTTGAATAGTTGCCAGTTGATTTCTGTCACGGTTGAGCACAAATCTTGAACTTACACACAAATCTGTGTGTTAGACAGTAGAAGCTATCGTAAAACTGTTAAATTTCCAGAGTCGAAATAATTTACGTGGGGGAGTGAGCTCGAATATAACGTATAACTATAACATAGATGAGAGTAAAAGACTTGAACAAGTGATCAAGTCATTTACTATTATAACCTAATTCACCACAGTTTCATTTTTTAATGTAGGACAAATATAATTATTTCAATACATTCCCTTAACTTTAATCACATGATAAGTTGGACTTGACAATTCAAATCGATGGATTACCACCGATCAAATAAACCAGATTATAGTCAGATCATTTTTCTGAACTTGCTTCGATACTATGTTAAATTTATAGAATTTGATCAATTTACTTGGAAAGTGTGTTCAGATATAACGTATAAGAGGGATGATACCACATTGTAAAATAATTGTACAACTCATTTACTATGATCTACTTTCTCTCTTATAACCTAATCCACTACATTTTTATTTTCCAATATGGAACAAATATCAACTATTTCAATAGAAAATGAGGTTTATGTACACTTACATAACCTTAAAACGAAAGTTTCTGGCCTGAGATTCTTAAGACATTTTAACTTCAAAAACCTCTGTGTGACCTTAGATATAAGTTTTGGTTACTTAGAAAAACACTTCTGGTGTCAGGTAAATATGCATTAGAGTTTTAATTGAAATCTACTCGTGATTCTTTGAGTTACAAGCACCACTGAACTCTGAATCTTCAGATATGTTTAAGATATGAAGAAACGTCTAACAAAAGGCCCATATATGGTGGTAACAAATTTCTTTGTGAGGACTTAAAACTGAGCATTTCTTAATCCTAATCTTTAGTGTTAGAGTTTAAGTATCTTGTTACTATTTAGTTGTTAGTGTATTCAACGCCAAGAAATCAGACGGTTAAAACTAGATGTATCACCATCCCAATATGAGAAATGATAATTTTACTATTACTTCCATCTTTGTCACACTCACACCCAAATCATAATTCATAAAATTATCTCCTCAAATCTCTCAAATTAAATCACTATATCATTTTTTCTAGCAAATTAGATTATGAGCGTGAGTTATACTGAGATAAAGGAGAGAGATTTGGCTTCAGCAACAAAGAAAGGCTGTAAGGCCACTCAACTCCATGGCCACCGCCTTTAAGTTTCCCCCTTGTTTACCAAGAATTGCCGCCGCTAAGGCTCAGGCTCAAGCTCAGGCTCAGGCTCAGGCTCAGGCCTCAATCAAAATTGATAAAACATTTGCAGCAACAAAAGCAACAGCAATGGCCAGTAATGGCCGTCTTGCCGCTCCATGGAGAACTCACGTCTCCTTCTTCTCCGGATTTTTGAGCAACAGGAATAAGAGTGCCGAAGCCATTAAAGAAGAGCTTCTTGAAGCCATCGCTTCTCTTGATCGCGGGGCTGAAGCCACCCCTCAAGACCAGCAGAAGATTGAGTTGGTAGGAAAGGAAAGCTGATTTTCTACTTGTACATGCTCTTGTTTAAATGAAGGCTACTTTAATGCTGCAGATTGTCCGGAAACTGGAAGCAGTCAATCCGACGAAAGAAGCGGTGAAATCGGAGTTTCTCAATGGAAAATGGGAACTCATTTACACAACATCGGAATCCATTCTGCAGAGAAAGGTACGAATTATTATCCCCTTGCCTTTGGTGCTGTAGTGTTTTCATATTTGGTTATTGTGCAGAGGCCGAAACTATTGAGGTCTAGAACGAATTATCAAGCGATAGATACCGAAACTCTTCGAGCTCAAAACATGGAGAGTTGGCCCTTTTTCAATCAGGTTTCTCTTCTTCATCTTTTTCTTTCCTTCATTCAAAGTGAGTTTGAAGCAGGGTCTCAGTTATCCTCAGGTAACAGCCGATCTAACTCCACTTAATTCAAACAAAGTTGCTGTGAAGTTCGACTACTTCAAAATTGGTGGTCTGGTATGTTATGTCCTTTCTTTGTATTCTGTTCCATTCCATCATCAATCTTTTCCTCGTGGAGCAGATACCTGTTAAAGCTCCTGATCGAGCTCGGGGATCTCTGGAGATCACTTACTTGGACCAAGAATTAAGGTATATCATCTGTACAATTGAAGGTTAAATAAATGGTAAGTCGATGATTATTTAACCTATCTGGCAGGGTGTCGAGAGGTGACATGGGGAATCTCTTCATCTTGAAAATGGTTGATCCCTCCTACGCACTACCTCTACCTTAATCTCCTTTTCTTCTCTAGCAGCATAGGATGCCAAGCACAAAATTCTGCACAATTTATGCTATGTTATTGTAATATAAAAGTTTTATTTTGATCCACAAGTGAATATAAAGTTAGGAAATTTAATCATGATAGATATGTTATTTGAAAAGGGATAAATTTGTGAATGGCCTATTTGACTTCCCTCTTGTGCAAGGGTGGAAGTGCACTACGCGGTTCATCCGCAACACTGGAGTTTTTTTCGAAGCTCATTGCTGTTTTCTGACTCACCACTTGTTCTCATACTATGTTTGATCAAGGAAGTTGTAACGGTCGTTACCTTTCGTATCGATTATGACTTATACGAATGATTTTGCAGATATGTCGGGCATAATACTACTAGTATGACTTCTTTGGTTTGACATTGTGTTGAAAGATGATGTTTGCAGTCATAGAGAGTCATGGTTAAGGATGTGAACGTCTACTGATGAAACTTTTCATTAAAACAAGATGTTGTTCAGTCCACTTGAATGCAACGATTAGCTGAAAATTTCATCTGTAATTGATGAGATATGTACTACAAGTTTGATCGATTTATGATGAGAATAAACGTAAATGAAATTTTTAGAAGGAGACACAAGAATTAATGTGAATGATAAACATAGATTGTGAATTCAATATCAAAAGAAAATAATTAACTTAAAGAATGTGATATTATACAATTATGTCCATGATACCATTTATTTATAGGCTTAGACTATGATCTAACTAGTAAAGATATATCAAGTATTCAACAATATTTGCATTATATTCTAAATATATTATCAATCTATATTTATGTTGTATATTTCATATTGTAGCTAATAAGATATATCAATATTGTTGAGTGTGGAAATCGGTGTTGATGATCGATCGTAATGGAAGAGACACTAACGACTTTGGAGATCGAGTGACGATCGGCTCTTTCGATCAGAATGACCACCTATGCATGCCGAGAAACTTGTGATCGAAGATATTTTTGGCTAATGGGTAATAAGTGCTCAGTTAAGGTGGTTTAGGTAATTTGTGTCATGATTAGAAATCTTATAAAACATATTGAATATATTAAACACATTCATAAGTTGCATTTCAAATCTAATTCTTTAGAGTTATCCAGAGCAACTCAGTTGTAATTATTTCAATAGTATATTTGACCGTATTGTCGGTTACGTGATCTTTTACCCACCTTGAGTTTTCCACATTAAAATTATTGTGTCATATTTGTTTGATTTTCACAATTTTCGATTCCTAATCATAATCGATTTTGCACGCATTACAAACTGACATATCTTTTTTATATATTCAATGTGTTAGATAAGGAAAGAATATTTTTCCTTCGATATTCTTAAATCTCGATCATAATCCAAATTGATCTCTATAAAGTAAACTCATCACAATTATCTGATTAATATTCTTAATCGATACAACCGACCAATCAAAAGGATCGACATTATCATTTCATGTTAAGTTTTTCTTCATCGGTCTACACGTCAACATTGGGTTAATTTTGGTTGGCGTTTGAAATTCAAGTGAGTTGAACGCAATTTTCTAAAACGTGATTTTTCATAAGACAAATTGTGATACGTTCACCCTTATTTTTCTGCGTTTTTGCAGTGCTGCTAATAGCAGCTATCAACCCAACGCGATTTTGTAAAATATTAAAATGCTCTTATTAGTCATACATATTGATGAGAACTCTATGACCGGGCACCCTGCAATAGATAAGGCCCAGTAACGATTGGGCCAATCCATACGGTGGAAGTAAAGTTGTGCAGCCCATTAATACACTTAACGAAAAACGGCATGATGTTCTGCGAGAGGACCGAAGATAACCTTGGCAAAATGAAGCGTTTTATGGTAATTGGCTCCATAGATCAGCCCAAAAGGTTACAAACCCACGCTTTCCACGCTTCGGGTCTTCACACGTTTACCACGCCTCGGGCCCGATCACGCAAACCACGCCTCGGTTCCAACCTCGTTTTACATCGCGCGACAACAACCTCTAACAAACCTGTCAGATGCGGTTACAGAGCGTGATTTACACACGCCACTAACTCTATAAATACATAGCGCGACGACGGAAATAGCATGACCTTTTGGACGCGTAAGAACAGGTCGTTACCCTGCTGAAATTCTTACTGTTTTCTTATTCCTCATCATTTTCATTATACCTCTGCTGTATTATGTATGGATTGTTTGATTAGTGAACATGCTATGAGCGTAATTCGATCTTAGTCAAGTGGTTTTCTCCCAAATTCATGGGGTTTCCACTATAAATCGATGCGCCTCTTTATTGTTTCTAGTTTTAATCGTTTTCCCCCATCAAAAACAAATCAAAACCGAGTTCGTTGGCTGACGAATCGGATGACTGTTGGTACCCCCTAAAAAGGGACCATAACAGTTTGGCGCCGTCCGTGGGGACGATTCTCTAATCCCATTTGAGTTTTCTACCAGGGATAGGATAATCAAAGGCATGACTACTTGAACTTCGACAAATGACAGTGACGTGCTTCCCGACAGTCTTCCAGCACCAACATTCACTTTGCAGGATCTAGAAGCTATCGTCAGGAAGGTGGTACTGGAGATTACGTCGGAGAGAAGTGGAACAGAACCACCGGCTGTTTCAAGCTCTGTTCCCAAAAGCAGAGGATACGAGAGTGATCCTGACGAGCGCAGCACTGATGACGAAGAAATCATCAGGCGCAATGTAACAACGAGGAGGCCCAGATATCGGTCTACTTCTCCTCCCCCGGCCAGGGCTCTAACTCCCGCTCCTGGAAATGATTAGGAGCAGATGCAGCGACGAATTGACGAGCTCACCAGGGAGTTGGAGAGCATCCGTGCGTTGAAGGATTGCGAACCTAATCTGGGACGCAATCCTGGTTTATTCAACAGGGCCATGGAGGCCCCAATCAGGCGAAATAAGGATGATGACTAGTGGCATAATCTGCATGCGGTCCAGACATCGTCCCAACAATCCGAAGGCGTATCAGCCGCCTTGGGAGATTTGATGCTCCCCTTCTCTGAAGAGATCTGGGCAGCAGTCCCAGATAGGCATTATCGCAACCCCGAGGGGTTGCCGACGTTTCGTGGTGACGGTGAACCCATCGATCACATTGCCGATTTTGAATTACGTATGGGAACGGTTCGGGCCTCAGATTCACTAAAGTGCCGCATCTTCGCGGCAGGATTACAAGGCGACGCCCGAACGTGGTTCAAAAATTTGCCGGCCCGATCCATACAGTCGTATGGCAGATTTATTTTGGCTTTCTCAGAACAATTTGCTCCAAATGTAGGACCTCCCCGAAGCAGACATGAACTATGTCAGTTGAAATATATCCCGGTAAAAATGAGTCTTCGGTCCTTCATGGAGAAATTCAATAGGACCGCCCAGGGCATCAAACTTGAGCTCCGGGATAAGATTGATATTTTACAGCAGGTCTTGGGACCGTGTAGCCTTTCGGCCAGTTTGGTAAAGAGCCCACCATCCACCTTGAGAAAACTTCTTCAGAAAATCAACAAGTATATTAAGGTGAATGAAGCGTTGGGGCTAGGCTATTGGAAACCTAGCGGGAATTCTGAGCCCGCAGGTGATCATAGGGTTTCCTACCCTAAGAAGCAGTCGCGAGAAGTAGCGGCTGTAGGTGAGAAAGATGTCCCCGAAGCAGGAGGACAATCGGGTGTATTGCGAACTACATCATAATCGCGATCACCCGACCCTGAAGTGTCAGCTGTTGAAAGAGACAGTAGCGACAATGAATAAAGAGAAGCCCGATCGGAATGTTCTGAAGGGCAAGCGAGTGAAATCCCCCCGAAAGGGCCACCAGGGTGACGATCGTCACAGGCCCGGGGAAGGGATAATCGGGGACAACCCCGAAATTATAATGATCAGACGGAGGACCGACGGTCTCCTCCACCTGAGCAAGATATAGGCCATCACGGTCGAGAGAACCATGGTCAAGGCCGAAGAAGAAGTTGGCGGGGCCGTGGCGGCAGAGCCCCACAGAACGAAGGTGGAAGACAGGAGCAGGCCGCTCCTCCACCTGCGGAAACAGGTGCCCAACCTCCTCAAAATGAGGCGGCACCCAGAGAAGTAGCCGGAGATATTTATGTTATCTCTGGTGGTCTAAGAATAAATGAATCGGTCTGGGACCGAAAGAGAACCGCGCATGGAGACTCCGCTGAGAGCTCCGAATCTATGGCGATGGCTAAATATGATCCAGCAGAACGGACCCCTCCCTTCGGGGAGGATATCACTTTCACTATGGCCGATCGGGAAGGGATCATCGATCCATGCGATGATCCCCTTACCATCACTGGAGTCATCGGGAATCGTCGTGTCTACATGATCCTAGTGGACACCGGGGCTTCGTGCAATCTAATGAAGCGCGAAGTCGCCGAAATGTTGGGAGCTGCTGCTCATGACCTCCAGATCGCTAATATAACTCTTTGGCCGTTCGACCAGAGGAGCTTCATTCCATGCGGGAAGATTTTATTCCCAATCACCCTTGGAGAACCATCCAAGGACCGATCGGAGGATTTGGAATTCATTGTCGTTGAAGTCGACTTAGCTTACAACGCCATTATCGGACGGACCGGCCTTAGTAAGTTCGAGGCGGTCCCATCTACTTATCATATGATACTCAAATTCCCCTCCATTCATGGAGTTATTTCTGTCAATTGGGATCAGAAAATAGCTAGACAATGCTATATGAGCTCGTGCCGAACATTGGCACATATCAAAAGGGCCCAGGTCGATGTGCTGGAAGAGCTGCCGCACCCGAGGCAAGCAATGGAACCCGTAGGGTTCAAGATGATTAATCTCGTTGAGGATGATTCAACCTAAACAACTCGCATCGGGGCACAGTTAGCCCCTGCTTTTGAAAAAGAACTGATCCACTTGCTGAGAAGCCACGTGGATATATTCGCATGGACCCCGGACGATGTTCCGGGGATTGACTGATCCGATAGTGAACATCAGATCAACACCGAGCATGGAATGAAACCTGTTAGGCAGAAGAGGAGACGCTATTCTCCCGAAAAATCGAGATTATCCGGGCTAAGGTGAATAAATTGCTGCGGTCGGGATTCATCAGAAAAATCCACTATACTGAATGTGTTGCAAACCCAGTAGTGCTCTCCAAACCGGATGGGAAATGGCGAATGTGCATCGACTTCACCGATGTTAACAAAAGCTGTGAGTCGGATCCTTTCCCCTTGTCGCATATTGACCGACTGGTAGACGATGTGTCTGGTAGCACCATGATGAGTACCATGGATGCTTATTCTGGGTACCATCAGATCTTCCTAGCTGAAGAAGATCAGAAGAAGTCATCATTCATGACCGAAGATGTCGTTTACTGTTATGTGGTTATGCGATTCGGTCTCAAAAATGTTAGAGCAACATATCAAAGGTTGGTCAACAAAATTTTTAGAGAATTGATCGGCCATATGATGGAAGTTTATGTTGACGATATGATTGTTAAATCTATGAATGATGAAGACAACCTTTCTTATTTGTCTCGTTGTTTCGAAGTATGCCGAAAATATAAGATTAAACTAAATCCAAACAAATGCTGCTTCGGGATCCGAAGTTGAAAATTTCTAGGATATTACGTTTCAAAAAAAGGCATAGAGGTCAACCCTGAAAAGGTGTAGGCTATCCTTGATATGCAACCTCCAAGAAACAAAAGAGAATTTCAGAGGCTTACTGACCGACTCGCCGCACCAAGCAGGTTTATTTCAAAATCCACAGACCGGACTCTACCTTTTTTCAGAATGCTAAGAAAAGCAAGCCATCTAAATTGGACCGAAGAATGCGATCGGGCCTTCTCCGATATGAAGACTTATTTAAGCACTCCCCCGGTGATGGTGAGTCCAACTTGTGATGAACCTTTGGGATTGTATCTTGTTGTATCAAAAGTTGCTGCCAGCGCAGCTCTGGTGACCATCCGAGACGACATTCATAGACATGTTTATTATGTAAGTCATTCTCTGGTATCTGCCGAAACCATATATTCCACCTTGGAGAAGTTCATGCTAGCTTTGAAAAAAGCTGTATCCAAGCTGAAACATTATTTTGAAGGTCGAACGGTCTATGTTTATACGGATAAACCTCTGAAAGTGGTCCTCAAACAAAAGGATTTGAATGAGAGATTGGCAAAATGGGCTATCAAACTCAACGCTATATATCTGGAATTCTTGCCCCGAAGGGCGATCAAAGCTCAGGTCCTAGCTGACTATGTGGTTGAAATGACCCGATCGGCCATATATCTTAACCAAGAGGATGATCGATGGACGATCCACGTAGATGGGTCGACCTTCGGAGGAAGAGGAGCAGGCATTGCCCTAACAACGGTACAAGGTTATCTTATTCATTCCACAGTCAAATTTTCCTTTGCTGGAACAAATTATGTGGTATAATATGAGGTTGTATAATCGGGAATGACCTTGGCTCGAAAAATGGGAGTTAGCAGAGTGCGAATGTTCTCAGACTCAAAGTTAGTAGTGGAACAGTTCGCAAGGAGGTTTGAAACTCATGACGCGATGATGAGGTTATATTGTACCAAAGTCCTGGAATTATTCAAAAAAAATCAGTGAGTTTTCTCTTGACCACGTGCCACGAGAGCAAAATAAGGTTGCCGATGCACTCGCTAGATTGGCCGCGGGCATACCTGACATAGAGCCGAGTACTATTTCGGTCCACATCCAGGACCGACCTTCGGTCGAGATATCAGTGACCGAACAGTCTATTGAAGAGATCGGGGCTCTATGCCATGAACTCCAGGGCTTGAAATTAACGCTACTGAATCTCCTGGGGAACCCAATTGGATGGACCCCTTTATTAAATACCTTTCAAACGACTATCTCCCTGAAGATAAGTCTGAAGCCAGAAAAATAGATGTCCGGGCTAAGAGATTCACCTTAGTTGACGGACGCTTGTTTAAAAAGAGTTTCGAAGGCTCGCTTCTGCGCTGCTTATCCCCTATTGAGGCTGAAGCCGTCTTGATTTATGTTCATGAAAGGATATGCGACATTCATTCAGAGGCTCGATCTTTATACCACCGCATCACTAGAGCTGGATATTTTTGGCCAACATTGCTTGCGGATGCCAAGAAATACACTAAACGTTGCGCCATATGTCAGTACCATGCTCCGATCCCGCAATTGCCCGGGGCTCTCTTATCGGTTACCCCATTGCCTTGTCCGTTTGACAGATGGGGGATCGATATCCTCTGACCTTTCCCTCGGTCAATAGGGCAAAGAAAATTTTGTATCATAGCGGTGGAGTATTACTCGAAGTGGATTGAAGCAGAAGCAGTAGCCATCATCTCAGAAAAGGTGGTCAAACACTTCTTATGGAGAAACATCGTGAGTCGCTTCGGGGTTCCCCGAGCGCTCATATCAGATAATGGAACTCAGTTCCGTGGAAAGAGCATACGAGATCTATGCACCAAGTTGGACATCATTCAACATTTCTTGTCAGTAGCCCACCCCCAAACTAATGGACTTATGGAGGTATCTAACAAGGTTATCCTGAAAGGATTGAAGACCAAGTTAGAAGATTTTGGAGGGAAATGGCATGAACACATCTATGAGGTCTTATGGGCATACTGAACTACACCTCGCTCAACAACCCAAGAATCACCTTTCTCATTGGTGTATGGGATCGAAGTTGTTAGCCCGGTGGAGGTTGCCATCCGATCACCTCGGATATCTCAATATGATTAGCATATGAATAATGAAATGAGATTATTGGACCTCGAGATGATCGAAGAAAAGAGAGATGCAATTTACGCGCGGATGTGTGCTTATCAGCGAACTATGGAACGAGCCCATAGCAAGCGAGTCCTCCCAAGGGAATTCTTTGAAGGCGATCTTGTCCTCAGAAGCATTAAAGTGCAGAGGAATGTTGGAAAGCTGGACAGAAATTGGGAGGGACCGTATCGAATATCAAAGAAATTGGAATCAGGTGCATATAAACTTGAAACATTGGATGGTATAGAGGTCCCCAGAACTTGGAATGTCATGAACTTAAGGCGATATTTCTTGTGAACTTTCGATTAACCTGATTGACTTAATAAACGTACATTCCTTTCAGCGTAAGCCGAAAACAAGTAAGTACAAAACAAATTATTTCTAATTGAGTGATGGATCGATCTTGAAGTCGGGTGACTTAGGACGAATCTGGACTGGTGACCAAAGCTTCTTGTCTGCAAGGCTCCCAAGTTGTAGTGATCGCTCTGACGAGTCAGATGCTCCTGCGCTTGCCTAGTCCCATGGATGAGTTGCGATTTTCCCAGAACTCTTTACGAAATAAAACACTCCCTTCAACGGCATTCATTCTTGGGAAATGACCCTTGTACTTACGAAATCTGCCGTGAAAAGAGGAATGGGGGGGTCAACATATCGAAACACAAGTTCGGTCCTAGTATGGGACATGTTATGAGCAAAAGCTTAGCCAATATAACTTATGGGACTATAGTAGAACCAAGGTTCGGCCAAAGCTTATAAAAACTCATATTGAACCTAGACCGCGCCTCTCCAATCATGTATTGATTCCAAGGACGAAATAAGAGTGATCTGCATACAATGTAAAACGACTGATCCAATCATAATTGACATGAGTAAGCCAAACAAAATATCTGAGATCGATGGGTTAACACCCTATAAGCATCTCCGATCTTACACTTGGTGGTTAAAACACTCTCGTTAATTTGAAACATATTAATTCACTTAAAAGTTAATTATAACACTTTGTTCTGATAATTAAAAAGACAAGAGTTGAGAGGAAAGAGTTGTATATTGAAAACAATGAGCAAAACATGTACAAAATACAACTGAAATTTAACTATCCTGCCCATCTTCCTTGTCTTCAATTCCCTGCTCCTGCGGTTCGGTCCGAGCCGCGAGCTGCTTCAATTCTTCCTCCTGGTCGGCCACCTTTTGGTTGACCGCTCTCTCCATCTCTTCAAAGAGATTGAAGAAAGGGTCTTCTTCCAGAACATGCTCTTCCAAAGTTGGAATAACCTGAAAGTTGTCATCCCTTTCAAGTGGCTCGATCGCTTTCCATCGCTCGTCCGAAGGGGAAAGCCCGAACTGTTTTATAACCTGCTCTCGCATGTTATCCAGATATTTAGCAGTATACACCCCATGTATGTTATCTGCCAAAGCGAATAACAGGGGGGACCGAGCGAAGCCTAGGACTGCTTCCCGGACCGAACCTTCAACCGAAGTGCGGGTTCTTGTCAACTCCTCTTCCAAGTTCGCCTTCTCTTCTTGGGCACGAAGTAGAAGTTCGTTCAACTTATTTCTCTTCTCCTGGGCCCGACTTTGGACTTGGTTGACTTTTTCTTCATTGGCCCGCAGCTTGGCCTCCAGGTCAGAAATTCGCCCCTGAGCTGTTTTCCCTATCTTCTCCAGCTCAGAGACTTTATCTGCTAAGAGTGAGACTTCCATCCCAGCTCTTAGCAGCTCACTATTCAGTCGGTCCCGGTCCTCCCGTACCGTGACCAACTCACCATGTTTGATTTCAACTTGCTTTTTCACAAGGTCAAGTTGATCTTGGACTTGTTGGGACACAACACTGCCACCCTGATTCTTCTCCACGATGATGGCAGTTGTGAAGGCCTTCCTCAACATCTGCATAAGATAACAAGGTCAAAAATGTGAAGTTCCGGGCCTTAATATAAAAGAAAACTTCCTTGGTGGTGAGGTCGAGGAAGCCCTCAATGATTTCTTTCCCAGACATGTCCGTTTGGACGTTGTACGGGTTTTGCTCTCCATAAAGGCGAAAATCCTTCAGGAAAGCACTTCTCCAGGAAGTTAGTTTTCTCCCCTTACTGAACCTATCTAGCAGGCCTAAGACAACTCCCCAATCGGAGTTAGTCTAAGGGCCCGATGCAGGCTCCTTCAAAACGATCCCCTTAGTAGGGACCGAAGCGCTCTCCCCTTTCTTCAGCCTTTTGGGATCCCTCGGGGCTTCTGCTTCGGTCGCCCTCTTCCCTTTTCCCAAGGGGATCGGTGGCAAGGAGACGTTCGCCTTAAGGTGAGGACCGGGGAGAACCTTCTCCACGGGAACGGCTCCCTGCAACAATAAAGCAACAGTATTAGCATTAATAAAGGAGTTGTTTCCGATCTGATAGAGGCTAAATAAGCTCAAAGAACGAATCCAAGCCGTTATCACCTCCTCTACCACTCCAAATACCCGAAACGCAGGTCCTTACCCAGTCGAAGGCTGCCCTGTGTAGCGCAGGGTCAATGTGCCCGCGCTAGTAGTTTGGATCGGGGGGTTCCCAGACCCCGATGGGACCAGCATACCCCCGTTGCTGATTCACTTTCATCAGGACTCCCCGACACTTCGCGTTGTCCTTCAGAAGGACGGACCGAAGCAGCTGCCATACGTTTGAACCGTGAGCTAGACATCGTCCAAGTTGAGTCTGCAAAACAAATACATAAGGATCAGGAAAGGATAAAATAAAGACATTACTTCATACCCGATCCTTCTGATGGATCTGAGCTAGAAAACATCCCATTCGGGGCTGGGGCTCCGGTTCTACCCGCGACACCTATTTCTATCAGTCTTTTCTCCCGAAGCAGCTCCGTTCGCTTAAGGCATGCTTCGGGAGGGGGGAACATCGCAAGTGTATTTGCGGTGTCCGGACGAGAGGGGTTGAACCTAGTTCGGTCTAATTCACCTATGCGTGGGTGAGTTATGCGTGGCCACACCTTCAACATGTTCTCTTTTGGGACTATTATCCACACATAACAAGACTCCCACGCATGGAGAGACTCTTCGTTATCCACTATAGCGCACTCTTTAGTGCGCACCGCTATATAGTATAGTTTGCGGCATCCTAATAGATCATTACCCCTTCGGGACCCCACCAAGAACAGGTTGAAAAAATGTTCTAAGGTCGGGGTCATATTCTGTTGGTGGCAATAAAATATGAACGCCACTATATACACATAACTACCCGGAAATCACGCAAAAGTATGACAACAAATTTCTTTAAGAACGGCCGCTACAAAAGGATGCAGCGGAAAACGAAGCCCGCACTTCAAAGAAGCATAACTGACCGGAATAGCGAATACCGGCACATTTATTTCCGCCGGAAGGAAACAGGGAATATCTTCCCTGCCCTTCCAGATGGAACAATGTGTCGGAATCGAAAACTTAAACCTAAACTCCTCAATATCCAACTCAGAAATGGCTGGGTATCTCATTTTATGAGGAGCCATAGTATATATCTTAATGAAAATCGGAATGAAAGGGGTGGAACGTGAAACAGATTGAGGGCGCAGAGAGCTCAATATGGCAATTCTTCTTTCGCGAAATAACGATGAGGAGAAACAGTACCCAAAACCCCGATTTAAATATTAATTCTCCGACCAATGGTGAGCTGCCACGTAATATTGCCACAGACGATGGCAGTATAAACACACTCATCGCGCCTGCTGAACGATCGAATGTGAAGAGACGCAGATCTGGATATTAATAATTTTTTAAAAAAACAAACAAGAATAAAAGTATAACACAAATATACGTTATGGAATCGTAAATGTAAATCAATTCCTACACTTGTAAACTTAAGTGAAAGATCGGTCCCCTGGACGCTCACCACCAGCAGGTACGGTCCCATATTCTCCCGAATGTCTAAACATCGTGTGATCGGCCTTGTATCACCTCTACGATGGCAATCAAGCCCGAGGGGCTAGTGATGAGAACTCTAGGATCGGGCACCCTGCAATAGATAAGGCCCAATAACAATTGGGTCAATCCATACTGTGAAAGTGAACTTGTGTAGCCCATTAATACACTTAACGAAAAACGGCCCGATGTTCTGCGAGAGGACCGAAGATAACCTTGGCGAAATGAAACGTTTTATGGTAAATAGCTCCATGGTTCAGTCCAAACGGTTATAAACCCACGCTTTCCACGCTTCGGGTCTTCACACGTTTACCACGTCTCGGGTCCGATCACGTAGACCACGCCTCGGTCCCAACCTTGTTTTACATCGCGCGACAACAACCTCTAACAAATCTGTCAGAGGCGGTTACAGAGCGTGATTTACACACGCCACTAACTCTATAAATACATAGCGCGACGAAGGAAATAGCAGGACCTTTTGGACTCGTAAGAACAGGCCGTTACCCTGCTGAAGTTCTTACTGCTTTCTTATTCATTGTCATTTTCATTAAACCTCTGCTGTATTCTGTATGGATTGTTTGATTAGTGAACAGGCTATGAGCGTAATTCGCTCTTAGTCAAGTGGTTTTTTCTCCAATTCTTGGGGTTTCCACTATAAATCGCTGCGCATCTTTATTGTTTCTAGTTTTAATTGTTTTCCCCTATAAAAAACAAATCAAACCGAGTTTGTTGGCTGACGAATCGGATGACTGTTGGTACTCCCTAAAAGGGACCATAACACATATCATTTAAGGTTTTGATTATATCACATTTATCGCATGGTTTTATATCGTCAGTATACTGACCGGTATCGCCTAGTATCTAGTTTTACTATCGGATCCCCGGTTTTTTTTCCAACCCTAATAATAAAATATTATTCAATACTTTCATACTATACGGTATACCATCAAATTTCCGGCAGTAACGATATTTTTTTTCTACAACCCGATACTGGGTATTAGGGTTGATATCTGGGTTTTTCATGGTCCGACCCTAAAAAAATAATTAAATAATAATTTTTTTTAAAAATAAATTAAAATAAAATTGAATATCGCCCGATATACCAGTCGTACCGCTCATATCAGTTTGGATCGGTACAGAATTTTGGACCAGTATGAACACATTGATATTATTATTTTAAATTTTTTTAAAATTTTAAAAAAACAAAAAATGGTACCGATCGTTTTTTATATACTATCGTTCTAACAATATGAAAATTTTATATTTATTTCATAGCGACACAATTTCTCATTCTTAGACTTTTCAGATATCTTGAGGGTAAATATATATTTTTACTAAAATCGCGTTCATCATACCGTTTTTTTTACAAAACAATTTTTAAAATCATATTATTATAAATACGTTCAACTCACCACAATTTATCCCACTACATCTCACCGCACTTTATTAACGTTGTACCAAACAAACCTATTACTTAACCCCCCTCGATCTGTACACTTGGTTGGTCATGCCAGCCCACAAAATCAAATCTCATGAACTAAGTGTAATGACTTTCAGCGATCAATCATACCCACCAATCGACTTTTTGGATATCAACCAATCTTCATTGCTAATAGAAGTATTGCTTTGAAATTGTATCTTTGGGAAAGTTGAATACCTAAAAGTTGCATTGAAGTTTTAAATATTTATGAATGAGCATTGACGGTTTTTAAAATTTTTATAACAATGACAGTATACAATTTAATTTAAATTTTTAAATGAGGGTGTGTTCAATATAGATAGACAAGAATGAGAATTTACATAAATATATTCATTTATAAATTTAACTTTCAAAAATACCATTGTTTTTTAAACCCTTTTATAACTATATTTTTTATTTTTCTTTATTATTTAAATTATAAATGATATATTTTTATAACAAATATAAAGTTAAGAGTCTTATTTATAATTTTAAAAAAATATATGATTACTTATTTAAAAAATAAATATCATGAAATCAATGTTTTATTCTTGACAAGTACGATAAAAACTGAGCGACACCGATATTTTAACTGGCACCACCCGAGATAAGGTTTTTGAGTAGAACCTTGGGTTTCTCGGGTCCGACATGAAAATTAAAAAAACTATATATTTTTTAATTTATTTGTTTTTAAAAAAATAAATTTTGGTAAAAACTGGTATCTCGGGCATATCGATTTAGAAAAGTAGACCAATGTTTCATGCAATGTTTTTATTCCGATTCCAAATTCGGTTCCGTTCCGAAACAGTATGTTCGACATATCGATTTTTACCAAAATTTATTTTTAAAAAAACAAATAAATTAAAAAAATATAATTTTTTTATTTTCAGGTCGGACCTGGAAAACCGCATGTTCTACACGAAAACATTATCTCGGGTGGTACCAGTTAAAATACCGGTGTTCTTCCAGTTTTTGTCGTACTTGGCGATAATAAAACATTAATTTCATGATATTTATTTTTTAAATAAGTAATCATATATTTTTAAAAATTATAAAAAAGATTATTAACTTTATATTTGTTATAAAAAAATATTATTTATAATTTTAATAATAAATAAAAAAAATGTAGTTATGAAAGGATTAAAAAATAAATGTATTTTTGAAAGTTGAATATGAAAATGAATGTATTTGTGACAATAACCTCAATTGCTTTTGTATTCTACTTTTTCTAAAAGTAAATACAAGGTAATAGAAATTGACCTAGGGGAATTATAATAGACAAATAAAGTATGAGGTTTATTGTAAAAAATGATTAAAGAAACCAAAGCCAAATGTGTGTAATTATATAAATATTATTAATGATAGCACTTATTAAGGGAAAAAATTTAATAGAAGTGTAGGATATTTAATTGCATTTTGTTGGACTGATTTTTATGATTTTTTTTTAAATAATAGTTTTTAAAAAAATTTATTATTGTATAGGAGTGATGAACTGGTGATGAGATGTGGTTGATTTTGTTGAGCTCGGTTTATATCATAAGAGAAACCGAGCTCAGTTAATTTTTTCATTTTTTAATTATATTAAAAAAAATTGAGCTTGGTTTCTGCAAATAGAGCTCATAATTTGTGTGAATGATGTTTTTGATTTAGGATATTTTTGTGCTATGAATATGAGAAGTGCGTTCATCATATAAATCAAAGTTCGATTCTCGATTTGTTTGGGTTAATCCATTTGATTTGTAAAGAAGTTAGTTTGGGAATGGATCCAACATTGAAAATTTTAGTTCTTTGTGAAGCTTTTTCGTGATTATGTCGACAGAGCCAAGCATTCAAGTAGGAGTCATAATTCGACACAGCCCCATAAGTCTATTGATGCAACCATATTCCAATTAATTATGTTTTTTAGACTAACAATTAATTATGGGAAGTTGATTTAATCCACTAATTAACTATGGTTTTGTACATGTCTTGTTTATTATAGAAAATGCATTTGATTTGAATGTTGTATATGATTTCATTACATGAATGAATTATGCTCAGTTCAACATTCATATTAGTGTCTCTAGCAAGTCGGATGTTTACAAAAGAGAAATCAAACTGCATGGTGATGAGGTGAACGTCCAAATGTAATATAAAACTATAATAATTAACATCCTTCTACAAATGAAATAGAAGACAACACCACCAACAACCATCTTTATTCACATGCCAATTTCGTGTCGAAGCTGCTCAAACAGATAGCAAAAGCTTGGAAAGCAGATAGGGGGTAACGATAATCCATTGTAAATGCATCTTTCCCAATCTTACCAAATTGTAGGATGATCTTGTCATGATCAGATTGAGCTGGTTGTGTGCTGCTGGCAGTGGTGGCATTCGTATTAGAAATAGTATTATTATTAGTGATCATGCTGTTGTTTGTGGCTGCGATCAGCTGGAAGTTCTTCACTGAAGCCACCGTCACACGTCCCCTGAAATTGAGGCACCAGCATTGTAGTTGCTCGTGCCAACGAGGAGCTTTGTTTTTCAGGACCAATGGTCTTGTCTTGTTATCATCATCTTGGTTCAACAAGGCGATATCTGAGAATCTTGAGCTCCCAAATTCAGAGGAGCGATCCATAGATGTGGAGAAAGAGATGCTCCTGAAGGAATCTTCCAATGGTCGTGGAAGAAGCTCTGGTTGCCCAGGAACAGTTCCACCCGTCTCAATGGATGACGCAGGGATTGAGTGCATGATGCAATGCATTCTCCTCGGCCCCCTCGTCCCAAGTACATTAAGCTCATAAGTAATCTGAGCAATCCTGTAACTCCCTGTTGGTACCTTTGGAGACACCTTCTTTGAATAAAACCTGCTTGATCTCCCCGGAGGTAACACATGTGAGCATGTATGAGGAGGCTGAGTGTCATAAATGATGAATTTTGTGCCAAGAAAATTCGATCTACAAAAACAGCTTAAGGTTAAACAAGTCATTCAAACATGAGATTCAAGGAGCCAGTTCCAATCGAAAAAGAAACATGGAAATATTTCATTCCAATACGCAGAACACAAACTCTAGTTGTGAAGGATAAAAGTAGCACCTTAGTTTTCCAATATATGTGCTACTCGATCTGGAGATGTTGTCCGCATCCATTGAGATCACATACTCAGTAGAAGTGCTTCTGCGGGTTCGCCTTGCAGACAGAAGAAACTTGCCATTTTCAACTAGCAAAGCTGAAAACACAGCAAAAAAGGATTCAACAATAGCTACATGAGGCCTTGAGAGGACAAAGCATGCCGATAAAACAAGATAAAAACATGAGCATAAGTACTCATGAAATGCCCAAGCCCTTAATTTGGTCGTATAGGTGTGCAGATACATTTACAATGAAGAAAAAACAATTTTTCTGCTAATATAGGACAGTTAAAGTCATATCAGCATTAATGAACAATTCTCACCCGGGCTAAGACAAAGAAACAAGTGATACGTTAAGTGTGATTTGTCTCTCTTAATGAAACACTGTATGGTTCCATCACGAGGTCCAGGCTGTGGATAGGATAAGAAAAAAAAGCCGAGGTATTAGCTTTGATGAAAAAAATGATGTGAGAGATGCAAAATTAGCCTATTAGTGAAATAATAACCTGCTTCAAAGAAATTGGAAATGTAAGTTTTCCACATAATTCTGGAGCTTTAACAATTTCCTTGCACATGATCCTCCAAGTCCGGCAAACAGCAGCACAAGAAACGACGTGTTTCCTTGTAGGCCATGTGCTCTCACTCTCTTCCAACCTTCTGATCACATCATAAAGCAGCTCTGGGGGGAGATTTGCCCAGGGACTATTCTGAATAACTGAAATATGTTCAGTCAAACCATGAAATGAACCATGTGAATTTTCCCTGCTATGTCCAGGAAGCCTCACATCAAAACTCCGCCTTGACAAGCTTCCAAAACTGTGCCTTATGTCACGAGCTAAACTTCGAAACGACATAGACTTCTCTCCAAAATAAATATACAATGAATAGAAAATCTCTTCTTGACACCTTGATGGATTATCTGTATTTAGGACAATACACGGCAGTTGAGAAGCTGCTGTAGGTTCGAATACTTTCACAAGCTAATACAAGTTGGAAAAAAATCCAGGCAGAGGGAAAAACATTAGTGACCGATATCTTAAGGAGCCACTAAGATAGTGCAGCTGATTAGTTCCAAAAACAGCATGTACTAAGAAAATTTTAGTGGGACAGAAGTATAATGACGTAAAAACATTTTACCATATAAAGAAATGAGGATCCGGTCAATTGAAGTTCATAAACTAAATCCAGGTTTCATATCAACAGATAGCAGAAACAAAAAAGCAAAACAAAGCATGGTTTCGACTAATGAACCTAATCCTGTGCCTTTCAAGACAACCTATAAAGTGTTTTACAAAAATATAGTGTTCTGAAACAGGCTTAGTGGATACGCAAACTCCAATTGAGTAGCTGGGTCAAATGCACAGAGAGCATTAATATTTAACTAAATTTAGCTAAACAAGTACAATTATAAGCTCAGATACAGAAAACATCAAATAAAAACTTTGGAATTACAGCATAAATTGTGAACATGCTAGGTGGCATACTTAAGCGTAAGCTAACAAGGGTTCATCAAACCTGCTAAGACGAGGAGTTCAAAAATGATGCTGAGATCTGCAAGAACAACAAGAGTCGTTATTATTTCTCATAAGCGTAACAGTCAGATAACTCCAAACCCAAGTGAAAACCAAAGAACACGACCGAACTGATGGTAGAGCGCAAAACCGAGAAAAAAATTGAAGAATCGCACAAAACCAAACTCAATATGTTCAGACACTATACAGCAGAAAAATGGTTGAACTTGAAAAATCAAAAGAAAGATAGCATCGGAGTTTAACAAAGACCCATCAAATCGATGGCGAGAGCCAAAGGATCAAAGATCCATACCTCCAAGACAAAGACAAAAACTGAAAAAGTAAAATCCTGAGATGGGTCTAGCTTACTTCATCCCCAAATTCCCCAGACAACTCACAAACAAAGAAGCAGCAGCTGCAGATCAAAGAGAAGAGAAAAGATAAAACAAAAGTGGGTCAACTCCAGAGAAACTCACAAAAGAAAAATACGAATAAATCACCTTCTCTTCTCTTTTCTCACGCACTAGACTAGACTAGAGTAGCACACAAAAGTCGAAGATGAGGGTTTGATGTCGTAAGGTGGGCTTTAATCGAGCTCAAAGAAGCAGCCAGTCTGGATGAAGAGAATAGATATTGTCACTAGATTACATATTTATGTTCATAAATTGTGGAAACCAGAGCGATTGTACTGGTGAAATAAAAAATTAGTGTTGCAGTCATTTATTATGAATTCAGTTGGTGCCGGTGACAGGGTAAGATAATTATTTCCTTTTGTTTTTCATTGCCTTGCCTTCACCAACTACTTCTTGTTTTCGGTTTGTATTATAGTTATGTAATATTTTAGGAGGAAAAATAAAAATAAAAAGAAATAGAAATTGTGTTCTCAATCTAGAAAAGATATCGCTGATTGTATTTAGGACATCAACATTTGTGTGTTGTAATTGTACTTATGGAAGGTAATATTAGCAAATTATTGAATTAGATTACAAGGTCCTATCCTATCCACACAAGACTTTCCCGACCAATCTACACCTACACCTACACCTACACCTATGAAAGACTAATTTTTCAATTTTATACTTTGTTAACTTGATTTCCATGGTCACTCAATATTTTTAGTGTTCTTTCCAATATTTTAAAATTTGGTAATTTTGGGGTTTTTTGCTAATCTACCCATTGAACGTATATACGTTTGCTAATATACCCATGTGTCGGAAGAAATTTTGGAAAGTAAAAAAAGCTGACATTATCTCATCTTTCGTTTAGGGTCATATTTCTCTTCGTATAATTTTAACAAAACGTATTGCTAATATTATTCCCATTTTGATTTTTATTAATTCTAATATCTTATTAATTCGAAAAAATTTATATATTTTTTTTCTAAATCAAACAACTTAGATCCGACCCAACCCGTTCAAAACTCACACTGGTCAATATTTTGTCAAAAATCAACCAAAATCAATACGCTCAAAGTTTTCGTTATATCTAAAATTTAAAACACTAATATATATTGAAAAAACCATCATCAAATTAATAAATTCTATTTTAGAGCTACATTTTCAAAATGTTGGCAGAACAATTAAAATATTAAGTTTACCATGGTAATACATGCTAGTATTTTAATTTATTAATTTGCAAACCTTAAGTTTAGCCAAGAGGAACCAAAATAACTAATTCTAATTATACTAATAATAATAAAGAAAAAGAAATGATATATATAATACTAAAAAATGTATTCATAATGTCAACTTTTTTTACTTTTCAAAATTTTTTCCGACACATGGGTATATTAGCAAACGGGTATACGGATTAACAAAAAAACCAAGACTTTCCCAACCAATCTACACCTACACCTACACCTATGAAAGACTAGTTTTTCAATTTTATACTTTGTAACTTGATTTCCATGGTCACTCAATATTTTTAGTGTTCTTTCCAATATTTTAAAATTTGGTACGGATAGATACTAAATCAATATATCCCATATATACATGATATTACCCAAATAATAGAATTAATTAAATTATTAACTATAGAAAGTTAGTAGAAAAAACTCTACAAACTTCATATGAGAAAATTTTATAAATATTTCAAAAATAAGGAGTGTTGTAAATATCGCATCTCACAATTTACGAAATTGCAAAAATAACACATAAAATTAGTAGTATCAGACTACCAGTTGTTATTGAACTCTGACATGACAACATTCCCGTTAAATTGACAAACGTCTTTCATTTAACATAATTGACCCTTAAAATTTACAAAGTACTCAAATAAGATTCTTATTTGAATGTAAAAAGGCATGGGGAGCAAAGAAAGAATTCATGATCAAAATTCACAACACTGTTAGTTCACGCTAGTGAACAATGGAACCCATCTATTGGGATTTGACATGCTGCTGGACAATGTGAAGGCCCTCCGTTTCTTCCCCAAAATCCTGCATAATCAACTCATATATTAGTCAGCGTAACACACAATTTGCCAGGGAGGAAGAGTCTTCTTACATTTACAACACATGCGCAATCCACAACCTTCCTCGCTTTCCCTTCAGAGTCGATCTTACAAAGCTAAATGCAAAAAAAATGAATAATATTAGAATAAAATAACATACGTGGGCAAAACTCAAATGAAAAGTTGACCTAAACAAGTTNACACGACCGAACTGATGGTAGAGCGCAAAACCGAGAAAAAAATTGAAGAATCGCACAAAACCAAACTCAATATGTTCAGACACTATACAGCAGAAAAATGGTTGAACTTGAAAAATCAAAAGAAAGATAGCATCGGAGTTTAACAAAGACCCATCAAATCGATGGCGAGAGCCAAAGGATCAAAGATCCATACCTCCAAGACAAAGACAAAAACTGAAAAAGTAGAATCCTGAGATGGGTCTAGCTTACTTCATCCCCAAATTCCCCAGACAACTCACAAACAAAGAAGCAGCAGCTGCAGATCAAAGAGAAGAGAAAAGATAAAACAAAAGTGGGTCAACTCCAGAGAAACTCACAAAAGAAAAATACGAATAAATCACCTTCTCTTCTCTTTTCTCACGCACTAGACTAGACTAGAGTAGCACACAAAAGTCGAAGATGAGGGTTTGATGTCGTAAGGTGGGCTTTAATCGAGCTCAAAGAAGCAGCCAGTCTGGATGAAGAGAATAGATATTGTCACTAGATTACCCAATAATAGAATTAATTAAATTATTAACTATAGAAAGTTAGTAGAAAAAACTCTACAAACTTCATATGAGAAAATTTTATAAATATTTCAAAAATTACGAGCGTTGTAAATGTCACATCTCAAAATTTACGAAATTGTAAAAATAACACATAAAATTAGTAATATTGGACTACCAGTTGTTATTGAACTCTGACATGACGACATTCCCGTTAAATTGACAAACGTATTTCAATTAACATAATTGACTCTTAAAATTTACAAAGTACGCAAATAAGATTCTTATTTGAATGTAAAAAGGCATGGGGAGCAAAGAAAGAATTCATGATCAAAATTCACAACACTGTTAGTTCACGCTAGTGAACAATGGAACCCATCTATTGGGATTTGACATGCTGCTGGACAATGTGAAGGCCCTCCGTTTCTTCCCCAAAATCCTGCATAATCAACTCATATATTAGTCAGCGTAACACACAATTTGCCAGGGAGGAAGAGTCTTCTTACATTTACAACACATGCGCAATCCACAACCTTCCTCGCTTTCCCTTCAGAGTCGATCTTACAAAGCTAAATGCAAAAAAAATGAATAATATTAGAATAAAATAACATACGTGGGCAAAACTCAAATGAAAAGTTGACCTAAACAAGTTCTTGGTGCATCAATATTGACACAAGAGTCTCAGACGACCGTCGTGAGAATTAAATCCATTATCATCCTTTGGCTATTCAGTTATAGTAGACGGGACAAGGGGGGTCAAAACAGACAAAAATGCAAGAGATAAAAAGTGCACAAACCCAATAAATGCTATTGCTAGTAATCCACCTTCACTGGTGTTTTACTGCAGCTGCTTTTAAAAATAGCCAACATATGTTATGTTCCCTCTATGATGTTTGGATAGATACTACAGAGACCCATCCAAATTCGAAAAAAGGGTAAATACCAATATTGGGTGCTGCATTCATCTCCAAAGCATAGTGTTATGCGCCAAAAAGCTAAACTTCAGACCCATTTGACTAAAACCTATAAGCATTTTATGTTACCACTCCCAAATTCAGAAGCAAAAAAAACAATGGAAGCTTGTTCACTTACCCCAACCCATTCACCAAGAATTTTAGCATTTGCAACTGATATCAAACTAACATTATGATCAGCACACAGTGCCTTCACCAATTTTACATAATCTGCCTGGTCACAATCCTCTGCCAACACACATTACTGAGCAGCATGTTTTTCAATGACTTTAGCAGCTTCATGGAGCCCTCTAGATAGACCACCATGAGCTCTAGACTTCCTTAGAACCAGCTGAAGGGCGCTCATGAGATCCATATGTTCCCCAATAGAAAGCACTGGAGCCTCTGGAGCAGGAGCATTTTCACTGCGAATAAACAGATTCAAGAGTATAAGTATTTCACATGTGGGGAATGGTGTAATAAGATCCGATACCACTTCACCACACTGATAAAATCATCGATGAAATTTACATTAAAACATTGTTTTGACGAAAATTTGGAAAATTTCGTAGTTCATAAAACGACTAATATATGAACTTAAATGCAGAAGACAAGAAGATCAAAATTTGTAATTACCTAGACATTTTTCTACCGGATACCGTTCCAATGGAACTTATAACCTGCGCGACCACCAAAATGACAAACATTTAGAATGTCACATAGGAATTAACAAATACAAAACGATACGGCCGCTAGCTTCACATAACAAACGAAAAGGTATAAAATCGCTCCAAAAACATTGCATTAACACATCATTATTGAAGAAATTTCGAGATAGTTCTAAAAATGAAGAATTTGTCGCAGCTCAAATAAACAGGCATACAAATAATGATCAACATTGAAGCGAAAAGACTAAATCCCTATAGAGTAGAAATGGCAAGACCATTAACGACACCTTAATGCATAGAGCTCGTGACGACGGCTTCTGAATGAGAATGAGCGGACGAATAATGGACAGTGACTGACGGAGAAGAGGTTAAGATTTATAGACAAGGCACAAAACCTAGGCCCAATCTGGTCCCATTTCCACAACTCGGCCCATATTCTACCATTTGGGCTATCTTGAATTTTATTGTTATTTTGTAATGATGTGTGTATATAATGGCCAATGGGTACTTTTGAAATAATAATTAAAATGGTTGGGTATGCTATGTAGGGTGTTATTCTATCTGAAGGAATCGAAATCATTGTGTTCATATTTGTTCATATTTTATTCGAACGTGAAATATATTCGCACATTGTTCAAATTATTAAGTAAATGTTCATGTTCATTCGAATAGCTTCTTTGAACATTGTCCATACGATTTGTTCGAACATATTTGTATTATTTGTGCGAACTTCACCAAACAAATCAATATTTTTTGTTTTACAAACGAAACTACAAAAAAATAAATGTAATGAAAAAATAATCAAACTACACCACTAACAATATAAGAACGTTTTGTAAAGGTTTTTAAACTCAAATACTACAATAATCTTTTAGTATAAAAATTAATTTAAATAATATATTTATTTACGAACGTTCGAATTTGTTCACAGAAATGTTTGTATTCGTTCAAATTATAAACAAACAAAAAATAATGTTCGAACAATGTTCATATTTTTATTCGAATGAGCGAACACTATCACATTCGAACCGAACATATATTGTTCACGAACTTTTCGGATCCTAAAACAACCCTACATAAACATAGAATATTTGACTGTTTTCTCATTTTGTGCTTGTTTACTAGAAGAATTTTTATTGTGCACTAGAAATGGACTAGGCTAGGCTTATATGAATCTGGTTCTTCATGTTCATTGATCACTCACTGTAAAATGGCGTTTGTTTGTATCATGGCTTATTCAACGTAAGAAAATACAACATGGGAACTACTTGTTGTGTGTCACATATATTAATTACCTTTTACCCCTGGAGAAAAGGGTTCTCCTTAGGAAGATTTGGAGAGTCGAACCTACAACTGGCCACGTTGCGATGACAGCAATGTAAGCAAGCAACCACATAGAAGAGCGATGCCTACGCGAAAGCTGGTTCAGGGAGTTCTTTAGAGGAGCCATTAGCTCATTCAGATCTGGTGCAGGGTGATGAGATTGAGGCATTTCTTCTTGGTTTACTTCATTCTTCCCTTTATGATCCTTGTCTTGTTGCACCACCACTTCCGTGTCGACTATTTCGTCACTCACGGCTGTGACCATACCATCTTCGAGGATGTGAATGTAAGGGGCATGATCAATAGATGAGTTGAGTGCAGTAGCACTCACTGCACACGTCAAAGCCTGCAATGACCAAACAAAATGTCGTGTTCCAACTCCAACATCATGTTCATGAACTATATATACAGCTGCTACCTGCTTCTCACGGTGTCTCAAAGGACTAGACTCAAGAGCAGAAAAGAATTCATCAACAGCTCTCACCCACCTGAAAATGAATCAATCAACAAACTCAAACTTTTTCAATTCTTCTATCTGAATCTGTTACCAAACTCGTTTTGCTGAAAACCCTTCAAAAAACGGCAAATGCCCTCCGTGTTTTGTAGTAGCCAATACAACATTCTTGTTTAACCTGCAAATAAGCATTATTAAACGTCTATTTGGTCGTGCATACAAATATCACGTCCACTAGATATACAACATTCAATCTGAAAACTACCCTTAATACCTGCACTCATCCCAAGGAATTGCTTCAGATGTGCAAATTGGATCATCTAATGAATTAATGCAAAGCAACGGTACAGTTACACCTCCTATGAAGATTGAACTGCTACAACGTCTGTAATATGTATCGACTGTCTGCCAGAATTAAAAGTGATTCAGATCCTGAACATACTCAAAATATATGGATCACATTACCTCATAATTACCAAGAATTCTGGTTGCTGAATTATCAAAATCTCGAACTGAGCGTGCCTGAGATGAATCACTAACTTATTAATACATGTCATTTTTCCTAGGCAATTTCCACCAAGAAAATTACCTTTTTAACACCTTCCCAGTTTGAAAGACGAGAAAGGACAGCCTCATGCCTAAATATTGGACAAATATGAAAATGGGATCATAATTTATTTATACTTTCAGAAATCTATATACAAAATAGAGAGAGAACCTACATATTGGCGTAATCTTTCAACCCAACAGTTAGTGCTACATTATAAAGCCTCTGTAGAAGTTTACGGTTTATAAATCTGTCACCGACCTGGAAAATAGGTTACTAAAATTCAATTAATAGGGAGATAACATGAATGCAAAAAACAAATAAAAACCAGAATAAGGATGAAAAATATCAACTTACTAACCAAGAGGTCCCAAGGTGAACATATAGATGCAGCTCCAATTACAGGGGTTGATACTCCATCCTCGGCAAGATATTTCACCTCAATTTTAAGAACAAAAAAGAGAAAGAATGAAGAAATGAACTAGAGTGTCCAAGAACAAGAGTAGGTTTTAAAATGTAAATAAAAGGACCCCTCTACAAGTATGTGATACTTATAATGTTGCACGGGCTTATTCTTATGAACATCGGAGTAAATAATGGAGACAGGTGTGAATGAATAAGGTATGGAAAGTGAGATCCTGAGGTTGGAGCTTGGAAGATTGAATCCAATCAATAAAGTCTATGCATCTATGGAGTCAACTAAAAAACTGAAACAAATGTTGGAGAATCTTTCTTACCAGAATATTGGCACCTATGCTGGTGCCAACAGCATATAGAGGAGCTTCTGGATACTTGCTGTGGATATGTTCAATCACAGCTCTGACATCCTCTGTCCATCCCGCGTTATAGGTGCTGTCAGACTGTTAACATACAACCCAAAGATTAATGTTGCAGTTTTGGATATTGAAGATGACAAGAAAACAAATTCTCTGATATCATTGATGTGAATATCTGTCTGATACAATTAATCTGAGTACAGATGGTGAGGTACTGGTTGCAATTGCTACCATAGGGCATTCTATTGAAGGATAAAGGCTATTAGAGACAAAAAAAAATATTTTAGAGGCAAGCTAATGAAGGATAAAGGCTCACTGTTACTGATACGCCCCCAAGTCCTCGATGATTGCTGACAACGACATCCCAACCACGTTTAGCAATGTTGAAAACCAGATGCTTGACATACTACATAAATATTGCATATCAGAAAGAAAGATAGAAAAAGGGAAAGCTAGCTGACACTGAAAGTTTTGTAAATGAACACAAGAAAAAACCCACCATAGAAGCTGATAGAATATCAGCATGCATTGCTATCTCTTTGAAATAACAAAAGTTTTATATTAGCTTCTAATAGAAAGTATTTTCAATTTGGTAAGAAGAAAACAGCTATCATTACATGTCTAGATTATTCTTTTAGCGAAAAGAAAGAGATGGCTTCAAGATACAAGATAATGTCAAATGAAACAATGACTATTAAGCATCTTTATATTCCAAAATTGAGTATCTAACTTACAGAAGAATTAGAATCACTTGTCAAGCCAGGGACAACGATCATAATAGGATTCTTTGTATCTTGTCGTTCAGCATCATTCAGGCGAATGGGATATTCCTTAGCTAAAATAAGCAGATTGGTGAAATCCATTGCCGATGGGAGCAACAACACAAATTATTTTAGATAGCAAAACGGGATTTTGTGAAGAACTTATAGAAAAAAATCCGCAGTTTTCCGATTTGTAGTTGGTCAAATTTAGATATGAAATAATCTTTTTGGTTCTATAATGCAGAAGAACAAGTTTTTTGCTAGTGACCAATCCCCAGTCCTTAAAATTTACGATTTTGTTACCTTCGCTAATGAAACTCTTGGTCCAATCTAATGCTAAAGTTCCACCATCAGAGGTCATAAAAATCTGTCTGCGCACTTGGAAAAATTAGAAGAATCAGCCTAGCATTCCCAGTACACCAATGTTCACGAAAAGGACTTCACCTTCTGTAGTTAACATGAGGTGGGTTCCCAAAAAAATGAAGAAACAAGGTTTGAATGTTCGGGCTACATAACCACGGAGTCGGCAAATACCTGCTCTCAAACACAGCGAATAAAGAAAGATAATAAGCAAAGCACCCCTCCAGTTACAAACAACAAGAAATCAAAGAAGTTAATACCTTCCATGAAGAAGATGGCACTTGGATACAACATCGCGATAGACATGAGAGGAGGGATTGAAAGTCAAGACCACACGATCGCCCCTGAATCCATTCAGCAAGTCTAATAGGAGATGAATTTCAAGAAAATTATAGAGAAATACAACGAAGACCAAGAGAAGTCCAAGAGCATAGTGGGAAATGGGTATCAATAGCACCGCCCTGAGAAGTAAGATGTACGGTGATTCCGCCTCATTGGACGACATCGTGGTCGATACTGCATGTGCTGTGCCTGTCAGAGCGCTGAAAAATGTGAGTGGAGAAGTCAGGACAAGAGGCCACTAATCGGTCAGCTCCGGCTTGTAGGTACATCTGATCCGACCCGTGTTTCTGGCAATCTGAAACTACTTTATTTACTATTGTGACTAATTAATTGTAAATTTGTATATATATAATATTGGGTGTCGGTTGACTTGTGTCCCAAAACTTAGAAACGGTATACACTATACACACGTATATTATTTGGCAAAAATAATTTAAGTGAATATATAAGAGAAAATTGTATAATTAACCCCTAATTTATTAACGGCGTAAAGACCATGCCCTTAAACTTACGAAATTGCAAAAATGACACCTAAAATTATCAATACAGTTTTTTTTTACTCCTGACATTCTAGCACCGATTTTCCGTAAGTTGAAAATCCTCATAAGACCCGTTTGAAAAATTATACAAATTTTACTCTTGATGTTTGAAAATTGTGTATAAAATATTAAAAATTTACAAGTTCAATAAAGTGTCAATGATAAACGATATTGGAAACTTGAGGTGTCATATCTGCATTTAATTGAAGTTGGAGGCTATAAATGCATATTTTTGCTCAAAAAGTGTACCGTATTTGCAATTTCGTAACTTTGATGGCATATCATTTATACAACCCGTAAGTTTGGGTACCGTGGGCAAACATCACCCGAATATATAATATCATTATCTTTCAAAACTCATTTAAAGTTTAAATATATCCTTCAAACTTTTAAAATTACTATATTTTGATTACTCATTTTTTGAAATGCTATTTTTTCTTTAAATTATCCGAAAGTTTGCGTAATTTACTCTAAAAGTATAGAGAAAATGATGTCTTTAGCCCCCAAATTTTGATAACTTTGATAAATTTGATCACTAAAGTTTTTTTGACATTTGTAGTTCCAAATTTTCAATTTTTTCCATTATTCATTCTCAAAGTTTATAGAATTTGACAAATTTGATCCTCAAAGTGGCAAAACATATTTTTAAAGTTTAATTGTCATAAAACTAATCCTCATAGTTTACATGCAGTGGTAGTGTAAGTCCCTAAAATTTATTAATTTGACAAATTTAGTCCTCCGAGTTAAACAATGTTATTTGATACATTTTCTATTGTTTGACATTTAATTTGCTTCCGTTCGACTTGTTTCAGGTTGAATGGTAGTGCATTTTATATGTAGAAAACAATCAATCGAATTAGTTAACCAAACGAACCGAGTTATGACCGACAAATCGACTTCATTTTCATGATTTTTAATAAAGAAAATATTAACTTAAATTGACTAATTGAACTAGTTATGACCGAAAAACCGAATGTTTTCTCATTTATATGGATCCAAAAATTATTTATATTTTAAAGTACAATACTCGGAAATCACAATTCTACCCTAAAACCCGATATTGGGCTGTAATAGACAAATTCTGGTGCCTCCAGGTTTCACGTACTGATCGGAATGAAATCATTCATTATCGTTTAATGCTTAGAATTGTAATTATTGTAAATTCAAACTTTGATGACTAATAAAGCTATTTTGAACCAAATTTGCCAAAATTAGTATACTACGGAGACCAAATACGTTTTTATTATAGTTGGGGGACTTCAATTGCCAAAAATGAACATATTGTGGATCAAATTTGACATACACATTAAACATTGATGACCAGTTTTGCCAAATTATGTAAAGTATGAGGACTGGTTTTGCTATCTCAAAACTATGATGATCATAATTGTCATAATTAGAAAATATTGGGAACCAAATTTAGCAAAACTATGAAACAGTGGGGACTAAATTTACGCGTCGCCCAAAAGTATATATATTACAGTAATTAGACACTTGAATTTCAAATAAATATATAGATTTGACCATTAAAAAGTTTGCAAATTGTGAATTGAAAATCAAAATGTTTTGTTTTTTTATTGTTATAGTGACTTTTTAAAGCAAGTAAAGTTTTTATGTATAAATCATATTTAATGATATATTACAATCGACAACATACTATAAATTAATTTAAAATGATAGATGTGGATTACATAATACAGTTGTTATTCTAAGCAAATTAAGAAATGATGTGTTGATATTTATCCATAATTGATGCACTATAAGATCTTCTATATTTATTCATAATTCATTATGTAAATATACTTTGAAATATACATGATATATCGAAATGTTTTATATTCTTAGATATAGTTATTGAATTTCGAAAGTCAAATTTATATAATTTTACAAATTACAATAACATATTTACATAATTTGTGAAGATTGATAGTTTTTTATACGCTAGATATCTAATTTTCTTATATAATATCACATTCATTCACCTGTCGAAATTGGGGTTTTCCTTTCTTGCTATTAATGTCCTCCAAACTCTACCATGGATCTCTATAAGCCGCATTAAATTTGGTTTCCTTTCAGACTATTTTTAACCATATCCATCCGAAAACTACATTATCTCTGTACACATCATTTTTCTTTTTCATTAAAAATAAATTTTCTTTCATCCCTGGACAATTATATTTTTTTATTTTTCAATTTTCAATTTCATATTTTTGTTTACTTACATTATTATTATACCATTATTGAACGTATATGAAATTAATTATAAGTAGAATGAATAATTTGTAGATAAACATTGATATTAAAATATTTGCACAAATACACAAAATGGTCTAATAATTATACGAACTAGAATGCATTACTGATTGTGAGAATGTTCCAAGAGATATTCGATCAAATCGGTCTTAAGACGATGATGAACTATAACTTCCCTTGAGTTGACTGAGCGTGCGAGATACGCTTAAAATGATGTATTAGCTTGTTCAAGTACAAATGACGATTGTTGACTAACATCTTCTTGCTCACATTGTATCGAATCAAGAGCAAGAACATGATCCCAATCTTCAACAATCATGTTGTGCAAAGTAATGCAAGCTTACTGATATATGCTAGAGTTTGTTGATCCCAAAATGACTGGGGTTAGAAATAATTCAAAATCTAGCTTGTAGTACTCTGAAAGGTCGCTCTACATCCATTCGTGTACTCTCTTTCCGAGTAGCAAATATTCGTGCTTTCTCTGTTGAGGGAGAGTTATTGATTTCATGAACATCGACCATTCTAGATAGATTCCATTAACCAAGTAATAACCCATATTATATGCATTATCATTGATAGAGAAATGAACTTATGGAACTTTGCATGTATGTAAATCATCAAATAATGTTGAGTGACTTAGAACATTTAAATCATTATTTGCCCCCGGAGTTCCAAAGAAAGAATGTCAAATCCAATTATTTGCAGAAGCCATCACCTCTAAAAATATTGTAGGAAAACATTATCACCACGAGCATACTGACCTTGCCAAACAACTGGATAATTTTTCCACATTCAATGCATGCAATTGATGCTTCCAAGTTTTTATGCCCATGTCATCAAGCGTTGAATATCATCGTAATTCAGATGTCTCATATGCATAGATTCGAAAGCGATGCGAATCGAAAATACAAATTGTCTTAGAAACTCAAGAGTTTTGGTCTCACCAATACATACATATTCGTCGTATGCATCAGCACAACACCCATACGCCAATATACGCATAAGAGCCATGCACTTTTGTAGTGTTGATAAAGAGCAACGACCAATAGCATCAACTCTTTCTTCGAAATAAGAATTAACTGCAACAAGTCTAGTAACGACTCGCTGGAATAATGAGCGAGACATCATGAAACGACGAAAAAATTTAGAAGGGGTGTACGTCGGATTGGCATTGAAGTAATTTGTCATTAATCAAGCATGTCCAATTTCTCGTCCATGCTCGATAACATTACGCTTTCCAGACCGACGCCTCCTTGATTTGTTAGACGATTCATCAGGTTCCTTATCCTCCATCAAGTATTCTATTGCCAGTGATATCAGATATTGTATAATGTCTATATTCTTGAAGCTTTATAACTCAATTGGTGGATCCATTTGGTGATGAAGAAGATGTGATGCTGATACATTTCAAACATTGATATTCTTCTTAAATAACATTACACAAAATGATAGGTGTGTAGTTGATGGATGTGTGGTTGGATAATTAGGTAGAACTATAATTGAAAGTAATTGGTGGTAGATAAAGAAGTTAAAGTTTACCTAAGAATCTCATCTAAATTTAAAGTTACATTTAATTTATCAATGTCCTACATAAAAGCTAATAAATAAATAAGACGAAACCTAACTATATCATCCATTGAAGTCATCCAAAACATAAAGTAACAATCCGGTAATAATCTAAAATAAAATAACAAGTCAATGGTCATCGTCACTCAAGTTTACGGTTGGTTGATCGGTTGAGGAGTTGGGCATGTTGTTCCAAGTTGAGACAAGTCGAGAGAATGTTTCATTGTAGAAACACATTTGTTTCTCATTTAGCTTGTTCGTATACATCTCAAGTAATTTCCTCATTTCATAAGTGAAAGAAATTATATTATGTTGAGCAAATAACTCATTTTGTCTAATCAATTGGGTCGAATATTCTACTAGTTTTTTTTATATGACACTAGCATTTCTTTCATTTCGTTGGACATTGCACTACATGTACTTCTCGTATTTTGTTGCCGCTTGGCTTTATCTCTTACAATGAGATGTTGCTCAACATCTGGGTTGGACACAGTTTCAGAAGGCATACGTATTGATGATCAAATTCCCACATCATCTGTCATTTGTGTCCTCTTACGGATTTCGAAATCTCACTATTAATTAGCTGCATGACGGTAACTAATGATATCATGGAAAAAAATATAAACAATAAAGAAACGACATATGTAGAAATATGTATATCGCCCTCCACTTTGGTTGATCCCGCAGTATCTTTCAGGCTTTTAAATAAGTAAATGTTTTTCCAACCTCCTAGTGATAAACTTCTAAGGCCTTGTCGACATAGTCATAATTATTGTAACCATTTGGATGAGTACGAGCTATCCTATCATATTTTCCACTAACCATTTGAACATCTTTGCTAAGCACACACCACTTCTTTCGTAATACCTCACCATCACGAATTCTTGATGTTTTTTCTCTCGTTGTAATTGCTTCGCAATAATAAGATGTGATAGCTTTCCATAATGATTCCATTCTCTACGAATTGCATGTCCGAATGGTATACTTCTCTGCACCACTTGTTGTTTCTTAATCTTTATGTAGCAAGTAGTGATGGTGTCAAACTTAGTTCTTTGTTGAACTGTTATTTTTGTTGGATATTTGAACTAATATACCAGTTTTAACATGAAATTAACTACTTAAGTTTCTAGTTAAAAAACACTAAAAGAATACTCAATTTTAAGTGATATTTGATCCCGATTCTTATCTTTGAATTGATAGTCTCGGCAATCCACTATCTGACATACAATTTCAATTAACAGAAAAGAAACTTAGTAATGTTCACAAAAATTAGAACACTACTAACAGCAGACACAAGGAAATGCAATATAGTAAACAAACAGTTTAACCGTAATGCACAGTTACCACCAACAGTGGTGTAAACGACTGTTACCACCATATCTGAGCGTCAAAGTTTTTGTTCTTTCGTATCTTATGTAGATCTGAACACTAGAGCACTTCGTAGATCCTGAAACTCAAAAATAGGTTAGTAAACTTTAAAGTGAGACAAGTTTACTGTTAATTGTTTTTTTAAGATGTTTAGTCCAAACGTTCACAGAACTCAAACTAGAGGTTTAAGTTCTATGTTTACCACAAAACAAAGAAGCTCTTATAGTCCGAGTTCAACATGTGAACAAGATCTGTTAAGAGTTCGTCAAGAACATCGTCCAGAGTCTCAAGAATACAGTCAACACTCAAGAACTCAGATATCGCTCAAGTTCAACACATGAACAAGCCGATATCTGGTTTTTGCCTCACAATGAGAATATTAGTCATAGAAACACAGGGAGAATTACGCTCTCACAGGCAAGAACACAAGAGCAGAAGGTTCATAAGCACAAGTCACACAAACTGCAGAGAGACAAAGAATGGAATTATCAAGACGAAACAACACAACACGATAAAGAGCACAGTTAAGAAACCCCGACTTTTATATGTGGGATGCACCACATTACTGTTACACGTGGACATCTCATTGTTAAAGTCTAGCAGAACATAATAGACTGTGATATGGGTTCAACCCATTAAGATTATCATCAATCCAATCATCAGCCCAATCAACCAATATCAGAATTTTTCTATCAACAATTTTTGGGGAATCCAATTTTCTTCATCTGTTGTCTCAATGTTTTTTGTTTCATATGATGATTAAACTACTATGGATCTTATTCTTCAAATGGGCCATTCTTATTTTTCAAAAATATAAATTTCAATGCTATCCTTCGGTCATCAATTGTACTTATCATTGTTCTGCCAAACACATCATCCATCAATCGATCAATATGTGGTAGTGGGAACATATCTGACTCGCAGCTTTTATTGACATAAGTAAAGTCAATACACATCCACCATTTTCCATTTGCCTTGGAGACCACTACTGAGTTCGCAACCCACTAGTGTAGTTGATCTCTTTGATAAACCCCGACCGTAGCAGTTTGTTCACTTCAGCCCGGATAATCTCGATTTTTTCGGGAGAAAAACGTCTCCTCTTCTGCCTAACATGCTTTGTATCAGGCTCAGTGTTGATCCGATGCTCACTATTGGATCGGTCAATTCCCGGAACATCGTCCGGGATCCAGGAGAATATATCCACATGTCTTCTCAGCAAGTGGATCAGCTCTTCTTCAAAAGCCGGGGCCAGATGTGCCCCGATGCGAGTTGTTTTGGTTGAGTCATCCTCAACCAGATTAATAAGTTTGAACCCAACGGGTTCCATGGCTTGCCTCGAGTGTGGCGGCTGTTCAAGTAAATCCACCCGGGCCCTCTTAACAGGTGCCAAAGTTCGGCACGAGCTCATGTAGTATTGTCTTGCTACTTTCTGATCCCCCTTTACAAAAATGACTCCTGAGTGGAGGGGAATTTGAGCATCATATGATAAGTAGATGGGATCGCCTCGAACTTACTGAGGCCGGTCCGTCCGATAATGGCGTTGTAAGCCAAGTCAACTTCAACGACGATGAATTCTAAGATCTTCGATCGATCCCTGGATGGATCTCCTAGGGTGACTGGGAATTATATTTTCCCGCATGGACTAACACTCATCTGGTCGAATGCCCAGAGAGTTATATTAGTGATCGGAAGATCGTGAGCAGCAGCTCCCAGCATTTCAGCAACTTCGTGCTTCATCAGATTGCACAAAGCCCCGGTGTCCACCAAGATCCTATGGACCCAACAATTACCAATGATTCCAGTGATGGTGAGGGGATCATCGCATGGATCGATAATCCCCTCTCGGTCGGCCATAGTGAAAATAATATACTCCCCGAAGGAAGGGGACTGCTCAGCTGCATCATATTTAACTAGCGCCACAGATTCGGAGCTCTCAGCGGAGTCTCCGCGCGCTATTCTCTTTCGGTCCCGAACCGATTCATTGACTCTCAAACCTCCGGAGATAACATAAATATTACCGGCTACTTCTCTGGGTGCCGCCTCATTTTGAGGAGGTTGGGCACCCGTTTCAGCAGGTGGTGGAGCGGGCTGCTCCTATATTTCACCTTCATTTTGCGGGGCTCTACCGCCAAGACCCAGCCACCTTCTTCTTCGGCCCTAGCCACGATTCTCTCGACCATGCTGGCCTCTATCTTGCTCTAACGGAGGAGACCTTCGGTCCTCCGTCCGATCATTATAAGTTCGGGGTTGCCCCCGATTATCCCTTCCCCGCGGCCTGTGACGATCGTCACCCTAATGGCCCCTTCGGAGAGATTCAGCTCTGATGCGAACTTTAGGACCGGGTACCTTGTGATGGGCAAGACCCAGTAATTATTGGGCTAATTCAAATAGTGGAAACGAATTCTCGCAGCCCATTTGCACACTTAAGTAAAAGCGGCCCGATGTTCAACGAGAGGATCGAAGATAACCTTAGGCGAAATAAAGCGCTTTCTAGTAACTGGCTCCTTGGTTCGGTCCGAACTGTTACAGGCTCACGTTTTCCACACTTCGGGCCTCCACAAGTTTACCACGCTTCGGGCCCGATCACGCAGACCACGCCTCAGTCCCAACCTCGTTTTACATCCCGCGATAACAACTTCTAACAAACCTATCAGAGGCGGTTACAGAGCGTGATCCACACACGCCGTAAACTCTATAAATACAAGGCGCGACGACGGATATAGCAGGACCTTTTGGACGCGTAAGAACATGCCGTTACCCTATCGGAGTTCTTACTGCTTTCTTTCCCTTGTCATTTTCATTAAGCCTCTGTTGTATTCATTACGGATTATTTGATTAAGTGAACAGGCTAAGAGTATAATCTACTCTTAGTCAAGTGGTTTTCACCCCAATTCCTGGGGTTTCCACTATACATCGATGTGCCATCGTTTATTTCTAGTTTTTAATCGTCTTCCACAACAAAAACAAATCAGAACCGAGTTCGTTTGCTAAACGAACCGGACGACTGTTGGTACCCCCTAAAAAGGGACCATAACAGTTTGGCGCCGCCCGTGGGGACGATTCTCTAATCCCATTTGAGTTTTCTACCAGGGATAGGATAATCAAAGGCATGGCGACTGGAACTTCGACCAATGATAGTGACGTGCTTCCCGACAGTCTCCCAGCACCAACATTCACTTTACAGGATCTGGAAGCTGTCGTCAGGAAGGTGGTACTGGAAATTACGTCGGAGAAAAGTGGAACAGAACCACCGGCTGTATCAAGCCCTGTTCCCAAAAGCAGAGGATACGAGAGTGATCCCGACGAGCGCAGCACTGATGAAGAAGAAATCATCAAGCGTGGCGTGACAATGAGGAGGCCTAGATATCGGTCTACACCTCCTCCCCCAGCCAGAGCTCTAACTCACGCTCATGGAAATGATCAGGAGCAGATGCAGCGACGAATTGATGAGCTCACCAGGGAGTTGGAGAGCATGCGTGCGTTGAGGGATTGCGAACCTAATTTGGGACGCAATACTGGTTTATTTAACAGGGTCATGGAGGCCCCAATCAGGAGAAGTAAGGATGATGACTGGTGGCATAATTTGCATGCGGTCCAGGCATCGTCTCATCAATCTGAAGGCGTATCAGCCGCCTTGGGAGATTTGATGCTCCCCTTTTCTGAAGAAATCTGGGCAGCAGTCCCAGATCGGCATTATCGCAACCCCGAGGGGTTGCCGACATTTCGTGGTGATGGTGATCCAATCGATCACGTTGCCGATTTCGAATTGCGCATGGGAACGGTTCGGGCCTCGGATTTACTAAAATGCCGCATCTTCACGGCAGGATAACAAGGCGATGCCCGAACGTGGTTCAAGAATTTGCCGGCCCGATCCATACAGTTGTATGGCGGATTTATTTTGGCATTCTCTGAGCAATTTGCTCCAAATGTAGGACCGCCCCGAAGCAGGCATGAACTATATCAGCTGAAATATATCCCGACAAAGATGAGTCTTCGGTCCTTCATGGAGAAATTCAACAGGACCGCCCGGGGTATAAAGCTCGAGCTCCGGGATAAAATTGATATTCTATAGCAGGTCCTAGGACCGTGCGACCTTTCGGCCAGCTTGGTAAAGAGCCTACCCTCCACCTTGAGAAAGTTTCTTCAGAAAATCAACAAGTATATTTAGGTGCATGAAGCGTTGGGGCTTGGATATCGGAAACCTAGTGGGAGTTCTGAGCCCGCAGATGATCATAGGGTTCCCTACCCTAAGAAGCAGTTGCGAGAAGTAGCAGCTGTAAGCGAAAAAGACGTCCCCCCGAAGCAGGAGGACAATCGGGTGTATTGCGAGCTCCATCATAATCGCGATCACCCGACCATGAAGTGCCCGCTGTTGAAAGAGACAGTAGAGGCAATGAATAAAGAAAAGCCTGACCGAAATGGTCAGAAGGGCAAGTGAGCAGAATCCCCCCGAAGGGGACACCAAGGTGACGATCGTCACAGGCCGCTGGGAAGAGATAATCGGGGACAACCCCGAAACTATAATTATCGGACGGAAGACCGACGGTCTCCTCCGCCGGAACAAGAAAGAGGCCAACACAGTCGTGAGAACCGTGGTCAGGGCCGAAGAAGAAGATGGCGGGGCCGCGGCGGTAGAGCCCCGCAGAACGAGGGTGGAAGACAGGAGCAGGCCGCTCCTCCACCTGCGGTAACCGATGCCCAACCTCCTCAGAATGAGGTGGCACCGAGAGAAGTGGCCGGAGATATTTATGTTATCTCCGGTGGTTTGAGAATAAATGAATCGGTCCGGGACCGAGAGAGAATTGCGCGCGGAAACTCCGCTGAGAGCTCCGAGTCTGTGGCGCTAGTGAAATATGATCCCATGGAACGGTCCTCCTTCTTCAGATAGGACATTACTTTCACCCTGGCTGATCGGGAAGCGATCATCGATCCATGTGACGATCCCCTTACCATCACTGGGATCATCGGGAATCGTCGTGTCCACAGAATCTTAGTGGATACTGGGGCTTCGTGCAATCTAATGAAGCGCAAAGTTGCCGAAATGTTTGGAGCTGCTACTCACAATCTCCCGATCGCAAACATAACTCTTTGGTCGTTCGACCAAAGGAGCGTTATTCCTTGCGGGAAGATGTTATTCCCGGTTACCATTGGAGAGCCATCCAAGGACCGGTCGGAAGACCTGGAATTCATTATCGTTGAAGTCGACTTGGCTTACAACGCTATCATCGGACAGACTGGCCTCAGTAAGTTCGAGGCGGTCCATTATACTTATCACATGATGCTCAAATTCCCCTCCATTCATGGAGTTATTTCTGTTAAGGGGATCAGAAAGTAGCTAGACAATGCTACATGAGCTCGTGTCGAACTTTGGCACCGGTTAAAAGGGCCCGGGTGGATCTACTGGAAGAGCTGCCGCACCCGAGGCAAGCAATGGAACCCGTAGGGTTCAAATTGATCAACCTGGTTGAGGATGACTCAACCAAGACAATTCGCATCGGCGCACATCTAGCCCCTGACTTTGAAAAAGAACTGATCCACCTGCTGAGTAGCCACGTGGATATATTCGCATGGACCCCGGACGATGTTCTGGGGATTGACCGATCCGATAGTGAACATCGGATCAACACTGAGCCAGGAACGAAGCCTATTAGGCAGAAAAGGAGATGCTATTCTCCTGAGAAGATCGAGATTATCCGGGCTGAAGTGAATAAACTGCTACGGTCGGGATTCATCAGAGAAATCCACTATACGGAATGGGTTGCAAACCCAGTGGTGGTTTCCAAACCGGACGGGAAATGGCGAATGTGCATCGATTTTACTGATGTTAACAAAAGCTGTGAGTCAGACCCTTTCCCATTGCCGCATATCGACCGACTGGTAGATGTTGTTTCTGGTAGCACCATGATGAGTACCATGGATGCTTATTCTGGATATCACCAGATCTTCTTGGCTGAGAAAGATCATAAGAAATCATCATTCATGACCGAAGATGGGGTTTTCTGTTATGCGGTTATGCCATTCGGTCTCAAAAATGCTGGAGCAACATACCAAAGGTTGGTCAACAAAATCTTTAGAGAATTGATTGATCATATGATGGAAGTGTATGTTGACGATATGATTGTAAAATCTATGAATGATGAAGACCACATTTATTATTTGTCTGGTTGTTTCGAAGTATGCCGAAAATATAAGCTCAAACTAAATCCAAACAAATGCTGCTTCGGGATCTGAAGTGGAAAATTTTTAGGATATTATGTTTCAGAGAAAGACATAGAGGTTAACCCTGAAAATGTGCAGGCTATCATTGATATGCAACCTCCGAGAAACAAAAGAGAGTTTCAAAGGCTTACTGGCCGGTTAACTGCACTGAGCATATTTATTTCGAAATCCACAGACCGGGCCTTACCTTTTTTCAGAGTGCTAAGAAAAGCATGCCATCTAGATTGGACCGAAGAATGCGATCGGGCCTTCTCCGAGCTGAAGACTTATTTAAGCACTCCCCCGATGATGGTAAGTCCGACTTGTGATGAACCTTTGGGGTTATATCTTGCGGTATCAGAAGTTGCCGTCAGCGCAGCTCTGGTAACCATACAAGGTGACATTCATAGACCTGTTTATTATGTCAGACATTCTCTGATATCTGCTGAAACCAGGTACTCCACCTTAGAGAAATTCATGTTAGCTTTGAAAAAAGTTGTATCCAAGCTGAAACATTATTTTGAAGGCCGAACAGTGTATGTTTACACGAATCAACCTCTGAAAGTGCTCATTAAACAGAAGGATTTGAATGAGAGATTGGCAAAATGGGCTATCAAACTCAGTGTTATGTATCTGGAATTCCTACCCCGAAGGGCGATCGAAGCTCAGGTTCTAGCCGATTTCGTGGTTGAAATGACCCAATCGGCCATTTATCTTAACCAAGAAGATGATCGATGGACGATCCATGTAGATGGGTCAACCTTCGGGGGAAGAGGAGCGGACATTACCCTGACAACGGTGCAATGTGATCTTATTCATTCCGCAGTCAAATTTTCCTTTGCTGGAACAAATAATGTGGTAGAATATGAGGCAGTATTATCAGGAATGACCTTGGCTCGAAAAATGGGAGTTAGCAGAGTACAAATGTTCTTAGACTCGAAGTTAGTAGTGGAACAGTTCGCAGGGAGATTTGAAACTCATGATCCAATGATGAGGTTATATTGCGCCAAAGTCCTGGAACTATCCAAAAAGTTCAATAAGTTCTCTCTTGACCATGTGCCACGGGAGCAAAACAAGGTTGCCGACGTACTCGCCAGATTGGCCTCGGGCATACCTGACATAGAGCCAAACACTATTTCGGTCCATATTCAGGACCGACCTTCGGTCGAGATTCCAGTGACCGAACAGTCTATTGAAGAGATCGGGGCTCTATGCCATGAACTCAAGGGCTTGAATATTAACGCTACTGAATCTCCGAGAGAACCCAATTGGATGGACTCTTTTATTAAATACCTCTCAAATGGCTACCTCCCTAAAGATAAGTCTGAAGCAAGGAAAATAGAGGTTCGGGCTAAGAGATTTACCTTAGTCGACGGACGCTTGTTTAAAAAGAGTTTAGAAGGCCCGCTTCTGCGCTGTTTATCTCCTATTGAGGCTGAAGCCGTCATTATTTATGTTCATGAAAGGATATGCGACATTCATTCAGGGGCTCGATCTTTATACCACCGCATCATTAGAGCTGGGTACTTTTGACCAACATTGCTTGTTGATGCCAAGCAATACACCAAACGTTGTGTCATATGTCAATACCATGCTCCACTCCCGCAATTGCCTGGGGCTCCCTTATCGATTACCCCACTGCCTTGTCCGTTTGACAGATGGGGGATCGACATCCTCGGACATTTTCCTCGGTCAATAGGGCAGAGAAAATTCTATATCGTAGCGGTGGAGTATTACTCGAAATAGATTGAAACAGAAGCAGTAGCCATCATCTCAGAAAAAGTAGTCCAGCACTTTATATGGCGAAATATTGTGAGCCGATTCGGGATTCCCCGAGCGCTCGTATCTGATAATAGGACTCAGTTCCGTGGAAAGAGCATACGGGATCTATGCACCAAGTTGGGCATCATCCAGCATTTCTCATCAGTAGTCCATCCCCAAACTAACGGACTTACGGAGGTATCTAACAAGGTTATCCTGAAGGGATTCAAAACCAAGTTAGAAGATTTTGGAGGTAAATGGCCCGAACACATCTATGAGATCCTATGGGCATACCGAACTACACCTTGCTCAACAACCCAAGAATCACCTTTCTCATTGGTGTATGGGACCGAAGCTGTTAGCCCGGTGGAGGTTGCCATCCGATCACCTCGGATCTCTCAATACGATGAGCATATGAATGGTGAAAGGAGATTATTGGACCTCGAGATGATCAAAGAAAATAGAGATGCAATTTACGCACGGATGCGTGCTTATCAGCGAACTATGGAACGGGCCCACAACAAGCGAGTCCTCCAAAGAGAATTCTTTGAAGGCGATCTCGTCCTCAGAAGCATTAAAGTGCAGAGAAACGTTGGAAAACTGGATATAAATTGAGAGGGACCGTATCGAGTATCAAAGAAATTGGAATCAGGTGCATATAAACTTGAAGCATTGGATGGTATAGAGGTCCTCTGAACTTGGAATATCATGAATTTAAGGCGATATTTCTTGTGAATCTTCGATTAATGTGTTTGACTCAATGAAATACATTCTCTTAAACGTAAGTAGAAAACAAGTAAGTACAAATACAAACTATTTCTAATGGAATGATGGACCGATCTTGAAGTTGGGTGGCTTAGGACGAATCTGGACTGGTGACCGAAGCTTCTTGTCCGCAAGGCTTCCAAGTTGTAGTGACCGCTCTGACGAGTCAGATGCTTATGCACTTACCCAGCCCCATGGATGAGTTGTGATTCTCCCAGAACTCATTACGAACTAAAACATTCCATTCAACGACATTCAGTCTTTAGGAATGACCCTTTGTACCTATGACATCTGCTACGATAAAAGGAATTACAGTCAGCATATCGAAACATAAGATCGGTTCTAATATAAGACGTATTATGAGCAAAGCTTGGCCAACAAAACCTAAGGGACTTTATTAGAACCAAGGTTCGGCCGAAGCTCGTTAAGACTCATATTAAACGCAGACTACGTCTATCCAATCAAGAATTGACTCCAAGGACGAAATAAGAGTGACCCATACACAATGTAAAACGACCGATCCAATCAGAATTGATACGAATAAACCAAGCATAATGTCTGGGACCGATGGTTAACTCCCTGTAAGTGTCCCCGATCTTACATTTGGTGATTAAAACAACTTCGTTAACATAAAACTTATAAGTTTATTGAGAAGTTCGTTATATTACTTCGTTCTGGCAATTAAAGGATAATAATTGAATGAAAAGAGTTATATTGAAAATAAGAAGTAAGGCAGATACAAAGTACAAAAAGAAATCTAGCTAATCTGTCCCTCTTCTCTATCTTCAATCTCCGACTCCTGCGGTTCGGTCCGGGCCGCGAGCTGCTTCAGTTCTTCTTCCTGATCGGCCACCTTTTGGTTGACCGCTCTCTTCATCTCTTCAAAGAGGTAGAAGAAAGGGTCTTCTTCCAGAACAGGTTCTTCCAAAGTTGGAATAACATGAAACTTGCCATCTTTTTCAAGTGGCTCGATCATCTTCCATCGCTCGTCCGAAGGGGAAAGCCCGAACTAATGAATAACTTGCTCGCGCATGTTATCCAAATACTTGGCAATATATACCCCATGTATGTTATCCGCTAAAGCTAATAACAAAGGGGACCGAGCGAATCCCAGAACCGCTTCCCGGACCGAACCTTCGGTCGAAGTACGGGCCCTTGTCAACTCCTCTTCCAAGGCCGTCTTCTCTTCATGGGCCCGAAGGAGAAGCTCGTTCAGCTTATTCCTCTTCTCCTGGGCCCGACCTTGGACTTCGTTGATTTCTTCATCTTTGGCCCGCAGCTTGGCCTCTAGGTCGGCAATATGCCCCTGAGCTGTTTGTCATGTCTTCTCCAGCTCAGAGACTTTATCAGCTAAGAGTGAGACCTCCGTCCCGGCTTTTAGCAACTCATTGTCCAGTCGGTTACGGTCCTCCCGTACCGTGACCAACTCACCATGCTTGATCTCAACTTGTCTTTTTGCAAGGTCAAGTTGATCTTGGACTTGTGGGATACAACGCTACCACCCTAGTTCTTCTCCACGGTGATAGCAGTTGTGAAAACTTTCCTCAACATCTGCATAAGATAACATATTCTTAAGTAAAAGTTCGGGCCTTCATGTCAAGTAAAAGTTACCTTAGTGGTGAGGTCGAGAAAGCCTTCCATAATCTCTTCCCCAGTCACGTCCGCCTGGACGTTCTCTGGGTTCTGCTCTCCGTAAAGGCGGAAGTCCTTTAGGAAAGCACTCCTCCATGAGGTTAGTTTCCTCCCCTTACTGAACTTGTCCAGCAGGCCCAGAACAACTCCCCATTCGGTGTTAGTCTTCGGGCCCGATCCAGGCTCCTTCAAAACGATCCCCTTAGTGGGGACCGGAGCGCTGTCCCGCATTCTCAGCCTTTTCAGCTCCTGCGGGGCTTTCGCTTCGGTCGCCCTTTTCCCTTTTCCTAAGGGGACCGGCGGCAGGGAGAGACGTTCACCTTAAGCTGAGGACCGGGGAGAACCTTCTCCACGGGAACGGCTCCCTGCAGCAATAAAGCAATAGTTTTAGTACTAATAAAGGAGGCATTTTCGATATGATAGAGGCTGAATAAGCTTAAAGAACGAATCCGAGCCTTTATCACCTTCTCTACCACTCCAAATACCCGAAACGCAGACCCATCTCCAGTTGAAGGTTGCCCTGTGCAGCGAAGGGTCAGCGTGCCCGCGCCGGTTGTTTGGATCGGGGGGTTCCCGGACCCCGAAGGGACCAGCGTACCCCCCGTTGCTGATTCGCTCCCCTCAGCGCTGCCCGATGCTTCACGTTGTCCTTCAGAAGGACGGACCGAAGCAGCTGCCATGCGTTTGAAGCGAGAGCTTGGCATTGTCTCAATCGAATCTGCAAAACAAATACATAAGGATCAGGAAAGTATAAACTAAAAACATTACTTCATACTCGATCCTTCTGATGGATCTGAACTAGAGAACACCCCCTTCGGGGTTGGGGCTCCGGCCCTACCCGCAACACCTAAGGCGGGTATTTCTATTCGAATCTATTTCTACCCGCAACATATTTCTATTAATCTTTTCTCCCGAAACAGATCTATTCGCCTATGGCGTGCTTCGGGAGGGGGGAACATCGCAAGCGTATTTGCGGTGTCCGTGCGGGAGGGGTTGAACCTACTTCGGTCCAACTGACCTATGCGTGGGTGGGTCAGGCGCGGCCATACTTTCAACAGATTCTCTTTGGGGACTGATATCCACACATAGCAGGCCTCCCACGCATGGAAAGACTCTTCTTTATCTACAATTGCGCACTCTTTGGTGCGCACCGCTATATAATACAACTTGCAGCAACCTAACAGACCCTTCCCCTTTCGAGATCCTACCAAGAACAGGTTAAAGAAGTGTTCAAGGGTCGGGGCCCGATTCTGTTGGTAACAATAAAAAATAAACGCTATTATATACACATAACTGCCCGGGAACAACGCAAAAGTAGGACAGTGAATCTCCTTAAGCACGGCCGCTACAAAGGGATGTAGCGGAAAACGAAGTCCGCACTTTAGAGAGGCGTAACTGACCGGAATGGCAGATGCCGGCACATTTATTTCCGCCGGAAGGAAACATGGAATATCTTCCCGTCCCTTCCAGATAGAATAATGCGTCGGAATCGAAAATCTAGACCTAAACTCCTCAATATCCAACTCAGACATGGAAGGGTATCGCATTTTATGAGGAGTCATAAGTGTATACCTTAGAGAAACTGGATTGAAAGGGATTGAACGTGGAAAGGATTGAGGGCACAAAGAGTTGATTCTGCAGTTTTTCCTTCGCGATAATGACGATGAGGAGAAACAGTGCTCGAAATCCCGATTTAAATATTAATCTCCAAGCCAATGGTGAGCCGCCACGTAATACTACCCAAGACAGTGACAGTACAAAGCGCACTCATCACGCCTCTTGAACTATCGAATATGAAGAGGCGCAGATCATGATATTAATATTTAAAGAATAACAAAGATAAAACTATAACTTAAATATATGTTATTTAGTTCTAAATACAATTAACTCCCACACACTAAGGGAAAGATCGGTCCCCTGTACGCTCACTACCTACAGGTACGGTCCCAGGTTCTCATGAATATAGAGACATTATGTGATCGACCTTGTATCACCTCTACGACGGCAATCAAGCCCGAGGGGCTAGTGATGTGAACTTTAGAACCGGGTACATTGTGATGGGCAATGCCCAGTAATTATTGGGCTAATTCAAATGGTGGAAACGAATTCTCGCAGCCCATTTGCACACTTAAGGAAAAGCGGCCCGATATTCAACGAGAGGACCGAAGATAACCTTAGGCGAAATAAAGCGCTTTCTGGTAACTGGCTCCTTGGTTCGGTCTGAACGGTTACAGGCTCACGTTTTCCACGCTTCGGGCCTCCACACGTTTACCACGCTTCGGGCCCGATCACGCAGACCACGCCTCGGTCCCAACCTCGTTTTACATNCGAAGGGTCAACGTGCCCGCGCCGGTTGTTTGGATCGGGGGGTTCCCGGACCCCGAAGGGACCAACGTACCCCCAGTCGCTGATTCACTCCCCTCAGCGCTTCCCGATGCTTCGCGTTGTCCTTCAGAAGGACGGACCGAAGCAGCTGCCATGCGTTTGAAGCGAGAGCTTGGCATTGTCTCAGTCGAATCTGCAAAAAAAACATAAGGATCAGGAAAATTTAAACTAAAAACATTACTTCATACCCGATCCTTCTGATGGATCTGAACTAAAGAACACCCCCTTCGGGGCTGGGGCTCCGGCCCTACCCGCAACATCTATTTCTATTAATCTTTTCTCCCGAAGCAGATCTATTCGCCTAAGGCGTGCTTCGGGAGGGGGGAACATCGCAAGCGTATTTGCGGTGTCCGTGCGGGAGGGGTTGAACCTACTTCGGTCCAACTGACCTATGCGTGGGTGGATCAGGCGCGGCCATACTTTCAACAGATCCTCTTTGGGGACTGTTATCCACACATAGCAGGCCTCCCACGCATGGAGAGACTCTTCTTTATCTACAATTGTGCACTCTTTGGTGCGCACCGCTATATAATAACTTGCGGCAACCTAACAGACCCTTCCCCTTTCGGGATCCTACCAAGAATAGGTTAAAGAAGTGCTCTAGGGTCGGGGCCCGACTCTGTTGGTAACAATAAAAATAAACGCTATTATATACACATAACTACCCGGTAACAACGCAAAAGTGGGGCAGTGAATTTCCTTAAGCACGGCCGCTACAAAGGGATGTAGCGGAAAACGAAGCCCGCACTTTAGAGAGGCGTAACTGACCGGAATGGCAGATGCCGGCACATTCATTTCCGCCGGAAGGAAATATGGAATATCTTCCCGTCCCTTCCAGATAGAATAATGCGCTGGAATCGAAAATCTAGACCTAAACTCCTCAATATCCAACTCAGACATGGAAGGGTATCGCATTTTATGAGGAGCCATAAGTGTATACCTTAGAGAAACTGGATTGAAAGGGGTTGAACGTGGAATGGATTGAGGGCACAAAGAGCGATTTTGCAGTTTTTCCTTCGCGATAATGACGATGAGGAGAAACAGTGCTCGAAATCCCGATTTAAATATTAATCTCCCAGCCAATGGTGAGCCGCCACGTAATACTGTTCAAGACAGTGACAGTACAAAGCGCACTCATCACGCTTCTTGAACTGTCGAATATGAAGAGGCGCAGATCGGGATATTAATATTTAAAGAATAATAAAGATAAAACTATAACTTAAATATACGTTATTTGGTTCTAAATACAATTAACTCCCACACACTAAGGGAAATATCGGTCCCCTAGACGCTCACTACCTACATGTACGGTCCCAGGTTCTCATGAATATAGAGACATCATGTGATCGGCCTTGTATCACCTCTACGACGGCAATCAAGCCCGAGGGGCTAGTGATGTGAACTTTAGGACCAGATACCTTGTGATGGGCAAGACCCAGTAATTATTGGGCTAATTCAAATAGTGGAAACGAATTCTCGCAGCCCATTTGCACACTTAAGGAAAAGCGGCCCGATGTTCAACGAGAGGATCGAAGATAACCTTAGGCGAAATAAAACGCTTTCTAGTAACTGGCTCCTTGGTTCGGTCCGAACGGTTACATGCTCACGTTTTCCACACTTCGGGCCTCCACACGTTTACCACGCTTCGGGCCCGATCATACAGACCACGCCTCAGTCCCAACCTCGTTTTACATCCCGCGATAACAACTTCTAACAAACCTATCAGAGGCGGTTACAGAGCGTGATCCACACAAGCCGTAAACTCTATAAATACAAGGCGCGACGACGGATATAGCAGGACCTTTTGGACGCGTAAGAACAGGCCGTTACCCTGCCAGAGTTCTTACTGCTTTCTTTCCCTTGTCATTTTCATTAAACCTCTGTTGTATTCATTACGAATTATTTGATTAAGTGAACAGGCTAAGAGTATAATCTACTCTTAGTCAAGTGGTTTTCACTCCAATTCCTGGGGTTTCCACTATACATTGCTGTGCCATCGTTTATTTCTAGTTTTTAATCGTCTTCCACAACAAAAACAAATCAGAACCGAGTTCGTTTGCTAAACGAACTGGACGACTGTTGGTACCCCCTAAAAAGGGACCATAACAAGCTCGCTTGCCCTTTTGATCTTTTCGATCGGGCCTTTCTTTATTCATTGCCGCTACTGTCTCTTTCAACAGCGGGCACTTCAAGGTCGGATGATCACGGTTATGATGTAGCTCGCAATACACCCGATTGTCCCCCGGCTTCGGGGGGAGGTTTTTCTCAATTACACCTGCTACATCTCGCGGCTGATTCTTAGGGTAGGAAACCCTATGATCACCTGAGGGTTCAGAATTACCACCAGGCTTCTGATAGCTCAGTCCCAGCGCTTCATCCACCTTGATATACTTATTGATTTTCTGAAGAAGCTTTCCTAGAGTGGATGGTGGGATTTTCACCAAACTGGCCGAAAGGCCGTATGGTCTCAAGACTTGCTGTAGAATATCAATCTTGTCTCGGTGCTCCAGCTTAATACCCCGAGCGGTCCATTGAATTTTTCCATGAAGGACCGAAGACTCATTTTCACCGGGATATACTTCAGCTGATATAGTTCATGCCTGCTTCGTGGCGGTCCAACATTTGGAGCAAACTACTCAGAGAAAGCCAAAATAAATCCGCCATACGACTGTATGGATTGGGCCGGCAAATTTTTGAACCAATTTCGAGCATCGCCTTGTAATCCTACCGCGAAGATGCGGCACTTAAGTGAATCTAAGGCCCGAACAGTTCTCATGCGTAACTCAAAATCGGCGACGTGATCGATTGGATCTCCGTCGCCGCGAAACGTCGGCAACCCCTCGGGGTTGCGATAATGTCGATCTGGGACTGCCGCCCAGATCTCTTCGGAAAAAGGGAGCATCAAATCTCCCAACGCGGCGGATACACCTTTAGATTGTTGGGATGACGTCTGAACCGCATGTAAATTATGCCACCAATCGGCATCCTTATTCCGCCTGATCTGGGCCTCTATAGCCCTGTTGAATAAACCAGGGTTGCGCCCCAGATCGGGCCCGCAATCCTTCAGCGCGCGCATGCTCTCCAACTCCCTTGTGAGCTCGTCAATACGTCTTTGCATCTGCTCCTGATCATTCCCAGGAGCGGGAGTTGGAGCTCTAGCTGAGGGAGGAGGGGTAGACCGATATCTCGGCCTCCTCACTGCTACACCGCGCCTGATAACTTCCTCTTCATCGGAGCTATGCACGTCAGGGTCGCTCTCGTACCCTCTACTTCTCGGAACAGGGCTTGAAATAGCCGGTGGTTCTGTTCCACTTCTCTCTGACGTAATCTCCAATACCACCTTCCTGACAACAGCTTCCAGATCATGTAGAGAGAATGTTAAGGCTGGGAGACCATTGGGAACCACGTCACTGTCGTTCGTCGAAGTTCCAATTGTCATGCTTTTGATTATCCTATCCCTGGTAGAAACCTCAAATGGGATTAGAGAATCGTCCCCACGGACGGCGCCAAACTGTTATGGTCCCTTTTTAGGGGTACCAATAGTCGTCCGGTTCGTTCAACAAACGAACTCGGTTCNTTTATGGTAACTGACTCCTTGGTTCGGTCCGAACGGTTACAGGCTCACGTTTTCCACGCTTCGGGCCCGATCACGCAGACCACGCCTCGGTCCCAACCTCGTTTTACATCCCGCAATAACAACCTCTAACAAATCCGTCAGAGGCGATTACAGAGCGTGATTTACACACGCTGTAAACTCTATAAATACAGGGCGCGACGACGGAAATAGGAGAACCTTTTGGACGCGTAAGAATAGGCCGTTACCCTGCCGGAGTTCTTACTGCTTTCTTTTCTTTGTCATTTTCATTAAGCCTCTGTTGTATTCATTACGGATTATTTGATTAGTGAACATGCTAAGAGTATAATCTACTCTTAGTAAAGTGGTTTTCACCACAATTCCTGGGGTTTCCACTATACATCGCTGTACCATCGTTTATTTCCAGTTTTTAATCGTCTTCCGCAACAAAAATAAATCAAAACCGAGTTCGTTTGCTAAATGAACCGGACGACTGTTGGTATCCCCTAAAAAGGGACCATAACAGTTTGGCGTCGTCCGTGGGGACGATTCTCTAATCCCATTTGAGTTTTCTACCAGGGATAGGATAATCAAAGGCATGGCGACTGGAACTCCGACAAATGATAGTGACGTGCTTCCCGACAGTCTCCCAGCACCAACATTCACTTTACAGGATCTGGAAGCTGTCGTCAAGAAGGTGGTACTGGAAATTACGTCGGAGAAAAGTGGAACAGAACCACCTGCTGTTTCAAGCTCTGTTCCCAAAAGCAGAAGATACGAGAGTGATCCTGACGAGCGCAGTACTAATGAAGAAGAAATCATCAGGCATGGCGTAACAATGAGGAGGCCTAGATATCGGTCTACTTCTCTTCCCCCATCCAGAGCTCTAACTCCCGCTCCTGGAAATGATCAGGAGCAGATGCAGCGACGAATTGATGAGTTCACCAGGGAGTTGGAGAGCATGCATGCGTTGAGGGATTGCGAACCTAATATGGGACGCAATCCTGGTTTATTTAACAGGGCCATGGAGACCCCAATAAGGAGAAGTAAGGATGATGACTGGTGGCATAATTTGCATGCGGTCCAGACATCGTCTCATCAATCTGAAGGCGTATCAGCCGCCTTGGGAGATTTGATGCTCCCCTTTTCTGAAGAGATCTGGGCGGCAGTCCCAGATCGGCATTATCGCAACCCCGAGGGGTTGCCGACATTTCGTGGTGATGGTGATCCAATCGATCACATTGCCGATTTCGAATTGCGCATGGGAACGGTTCGGGCCTCGGATTCACTAAAGTGCCGCATCTTCGCGGCATGATTACAAGGCGACGCCCGAACGTGGTTCAAGAATTTGCCGGCCCGATCCATACAGTCGTATGACAGGTTTATTTTGGCTTTCTCTGAGCAATTTGCTCCAAATGTAGGACCGCCCCGAAGCAGGCATGAACTATACCAGCTGAAATATATCCCTGCAAATATGAGTCTTCTGTCCTTCATGGAGAAATTCAACAGGACCTCCCGGGGTATCAAGCTCGAGCTCCGGGATAAAATTGATATTATACAGCAGGTCCTAGGACCGTGCGGCCTTTCGGCTAGCTTGGAAAAGAGCCCACCATCCACATTGGGAAAGCTTCTTCAGAAAATCAACAAGTATATTAAGGTGGATGAAGCGCTGGGGCTTGGTTATCGGAAACCTAACGGGAGTTTTGAGCCCGCAGATGATCATAGGGTTTCATACCCGAAGAAGCAGTCGCGAGAAGTAGCGGCTGTAAGCGAAAAAGACGTCCCCCCGAAGCAGGAGGACAATCGGGTGTATTGCGAGCTCCATCATAATAACGATCACCCGACCCTGAAGTGCCCGCTGTTGAAAGAGACAGTAGAGGCAATGAGTAAAGAAAAGCCCGACTGGAATGGTCAGAAGGGCAAGCGAGCAGAATCCCCCCGAAGGGCCCACCACGGTGACGATCGTCACAGGCCGCGGGGAAGAGATAATCGGGGACAACCCCGAAACTATAATGATCGGACGGAGGACCGACGGTCTCCTCCGCCAGAACAAGAAAGAGGCCAACACGGTCGTGAGAACCGTGGTCAGGGCCGAAGAAGAAGATGGCGGGGCCGCGGCGGTAGAGCCCCGCAGAACGAGGGTGGAAGACAGGAGCAGGCCGCTCCTCCACCTGCGGTAACAGGTTCCCAACCTCCTCAAAATGAGGTGGCACCGAGAGAAGTGGCCGGAGATATTTATGTTATCTTCGGTGGTTTAAGAGTAAATGAATCGGTCCGGGACCGAAAGAGAATAGCGCGCGGAGACTCCGCTGAGAGCTCCGAGTCTGTGGCGCTGGTGAAATATGATCCCATGGAACGGTCCTCCTTCTTCAGAGAGGACATTACTTTCACCCTGGCTGATCGGGAAGGGATCATCGATCCATGTGACGATCCCCGTACCATCACTGGGATCATCAGGAATCGTCGTGTCCACAGAATTTTAGTGGATACTGGGGCTTCGTGCAATCTAATGAAGCGCGAAGTTGCCGAAATGTTGGGAGCTGCTGCTCACGATCTCCCGATCGCAAACATAACTCTTTGGTCGTTTGACCAAAGGAGCGTTATTCCTTGCGGGAAGATGTTATTCCCGGTTACCCTTGGAGAGCCATCCAAGGACTGGTCGAAAGACCTGGAATTCATTATCGTTGAAGTCGACTTGGCTTACAACGATATTATCGGACGGACCGGCCTCAGTAAGTTCGAGGCGGTCTCTTCTACTTATCACATGATGCTCAAATTCCCCTCCATTCATGGAGTTATTTCTGTAAAGGGGGATCAGAAAGTAGCTAGGCAATGCTACATGAGCTCGTGCCGAACTTTGGCACTGGTTAAAAGGGCCCGGGTGGATCTGCTGGAAGAGCTGCCGCACCCGAGGCAAGCAATGGAACCCGTAGGGTTCAAGTTGATCAACCTGGTTGAGGATGACTCAACTAAGACAACTCGCATCGGGGCACATCTAGCCCCTGACTTTGAAAAAGAACTGATCCACCTGCTGAGAAGCCACGTGGATATATTCGCATGGACCCCGGACGATTTTCCGGGGATTGACCGATCCGATAGTGAACATCGGATCAACACTGAGCCAGGAACGAAGCCTGTTAGGCAGAAAAGGAGATGCTATTCTCCCGAGAAGATAGAGATTATCCGGGCTGAAGTGAATAAGCTGCTACGGTCAGGATTCATTAGAGAAATCCACTATACTGAATGGGTTGCAAATCCAGTGGTGGTTTCCATACCGGACGGGAAATGGCGAATGTGCATCGATTTAACCGATGTTAACAAAAGCTGTGAGTCAGACCCTTTCCCATTGCCGCACATCGACCGACTGGTAGATGCTGTTTCTGGTAGCACCATGATGAGTACCATGGATGCTTATTCTGGGTATCATCAGATCTTCTTAGATGAGGAAGATCAGAATAAATCATCATTCATGACCGAAGATGGGGTTTTCTGTTATGTGGTAATGCCATTCGGTCTCAAAAATGCCGGAGCAACATACCAAAGGTTGGTCAACAAAATCTTTAGAGAGTTGATTGGCCATATGATGGAAGTGTATGTTGACGATATGATTGTAAAATCTATGAATGATGAAAACCACCTTTCTTATTTGTCTCGTTGTTTCGAAGTATGCCGAAAATATAAGCTCAAACTAAATCCAAACAAATGCTACTTCGGGATAGAGGTTATGTTTCAGAGAAAGGCATAGAGGTTAACCCTGAAAAGGTGCAGACTATCATTGATATGCAACCTCCGAGAAACAAAAGAGAGTTTCAAAGGCTTACTGGCCGGCTAGCTACACTGAGCAGGTTTATTTCAAAATCCACAGACCGGGCTTACCTTTTTTCAGAGTGCTAAGAAAAGCAAACCATCTAAATTGGACCGAAGAATGCGATCAGACCTTCTCCAAGCTGAAGACTTATTTAAGCACTCTCCCGGTGATTGTAAGTCCGACTTGTGATGAACCTTTGGGGTTATATCTTGCGGTATCAGAAGTTGCCGTCAGCGCAGCTCTAGTAACCATACGAGACGACATTCATAGACATGTTTATTATGTAAATCATTCTCTAGTATCTGCTGAAACCAGGTATTCCACCTTGGAGAAATTCATGCTAGATTTGAAGAAAGCTGTATCCAAGTTGAAGCATTATTTCGAGGGCCGAACGGTCTATGTATATACGGATCAGCCTCTGAAAATACTCCTTAAGCAGAAGGATTTGAATGAGAGATTGGCAAAATGAGCTATCAAACTCAGTGTTATGTATCTGGAATTCCTGCCACGAAGGGCGATCAAAGCTTAGGTTCTAGTCGATTTTGTGGTTGAAATGACCCGATCGGCCATCTATCTTAACCAAGAGGATGATCGATGGACGATCCACGTAGATGGATCAACCTTCGGGGGAAGAGGAGCGGGCATTACCCTGACAACAGTGCAAGGCGACCTTATTCATTCCGCAGTCAAATTTTCCTTTGCTGGAACAAATAATGTGGTAGAATATGAGTCAGTATTGTCAGGAATGACATTGGCTCGAAAAATGGGAGTTAGCAGAGTACGAATGTTCTCAGACTCGAAGTTAGTAGTGGAATAATTCGTAGGGAGATTTGAGACTCACGATCCGATGATGAGGTTATATTGCGCCAAAGTCCTGGAACTATTCAAAAAGTTCAGTGAGTTCTCTCTTGCCCATGTGCCACGGGAGCAAAACAAGGTTGCCTACGCACTCGCCAGATTGGCCTCGGGCATACCTGACATAGAGGCAATCACTATTTCGGTCCATATTCAGGACCGACCTTCGGTCGAGATTCCACTGACCGAACAGTCTATTGAAGAGATCGGGGCTCTATGCCATGAACTCTAGGGCTTGAATATTAACGCTACTGAATCTCCGGGAGAACCCAATTGGATGGACTCTTTTATTAAATATCTCTCAAACGGCTATCTCCCTGAAGATAAGTATGAAGCCAGGAAAATAGAGGTCCAGACTAAGAGATTTACCTTAGTCGATGGACGCTTGTTTAAAAAGAGTTTTGAAGGCTCGCTTCTGCACTGTTTATCTCCTATTGAGGCTGAAGCCGTCATGATTTATGTTCATGAAGGGATATGCGGCATTCATTCAAGGGCTCGATCTTTATACCACCGCATCATCAGAGCTGGGTACTTTTGGCCAACATTGTTTGCTGATGCCAAGCAATACACTAAACGTTGTGCCATATGCCAATACCATGCTCCACTCCTGCAATTGCCTGGGGCTCCCTTATCGATTACCCCATTGCCTTGTCCGTTTGACAGATGGGGGATCGACATCCTCGGACCTTTTCCTCGGTCAATAGGGCAAAGAAAATTCTGTATTGTAGCGGTTGAATATTACTCGAAATGGATTGAAGCAGAAGCAGTAGCCATCATCTTGGAAAAATTAGTCAAGCACTTTATATGGCGAAATATTGTGAGCCGCTTCGGGATTCCCCGAGCGCTCGTATTTGATAATGAGACTCAGTTCCACGGAAAGAGCATACGGGATCTATGCACCAAGTTGGGCATCATCCATCATTTCTCATCAGTAGCCCATCACCAAACTAACGGACTTACGGAGGTATCTAACAAGGTTATCCTGAAGGGATTGAAAACCAAGTTAGAAGATTTTGGAGGTAAATGGCCCGAACACATCTATGAGGTCCTATGGGCATACCGAACTACACATCGCTCAACATCCCAGGAATCACATTTCTCACTGGTGTATGGGACCGAAGCTGTTAGCCCGGTGGAGGTTGCCATCCGATCACCTCGGATCTCTCAATACGATGAGCATATGAATGGTGAAAGGAGATTATTGGACCTCGAGATGATCGAAGAAAAGAGAGATGCAATTTATGTACGGATGCGCGCTTATCAGCGAACTATGGAACGGGTCCATAACAAGCGAGTCCTCTCAAGAGAATTCTCTGAAGGCGATCTCGTTCTCAAAAGCATTAAAGTGCAGAGGAACGTTGGAAATCTGGACAGAAATTGGGAGGGACAGTATCGAATATCAAAGAAATTGGAATCAGGTGCGTATAAACTTGAAACATTGGATGGTATAGAGGTCCCCCGAACTTGGAATGTCATGAATTTAAGGCGATATTTCTTGTGAATCTTCGATTAATGTGTTTGACTCAATGAAATACATTCTCTTAAACGTAAGTAGAAAACAAGTAAGTACAAATACAATCTATTTATAATGGAATGATGGGCCGATTTTGAAGTTGTGTGGCTTAGGACGAATCTGGACTGGTTACCGAAGCTTCTTGTCCGCAAGGCTCCCAAGTTGTAGTGACCGCTCTGACGAGTCAGATGCTCCTGCACTTGCCCAGCCCCATGGATGAGTTGTGATTCTCCCAGAACTCATTACAAACTAAAACACTCCCTTCAACGACATTCAGTCTTTAGGAATGGCCCTTTGTACCTATGACATCTGCTACAATAAAAGGAGTGGTAGTCAGCATATCGAAACATAAGATCGGTCCTAATATAAGACGTATTATGAGCAAAGCTTGGCCAACAAAACCTAAGGGACTTTATTAGAACCAAGGTTCGGCCGAAGCTCGTAAAGACTCATATTAAATGCATACTACGCCTATCCAATCAAGTATTGACTTCAAGGACGGAATAAGAGTGACCCATACACAATGTAAAACGACCGATCCAATCAGAATTGATAAGAATAAACCAAACATAATGTCTGGGACCGATGGTTAACTACCTGTAAGTGTCCCCAATCTTACACTTGGTGATTAAAACAACTTCGTTAACATAAAATTTATTAGTTTATTAAGAAGTTCGTTATATTACTTCGTTCTGGCAATTAAAAGGATAGGAATTGAATGAAGAGAGTTATATTGAAAATAAGAAGTAAGACAGATACAAAGTACAAAAAGAAATCTAGCTAATCTGCCTCTCTTCTCTATCTTCAATCTCCGGCTCCTACGGTTCGGTCCGGGCCGCGAGCTGCTTCAGTTCTTCTTCCTGATCGGCCACCTTTTGGTTGACCGCTCTCTCCATCTCTTCAAAGAGGTAGAAGAAAGGGTCTTCTTCCAGAACAGGTTATTCCAAAGTTGGAATAACCTGAAACTTCCCATCTTTCTCAAGTGGCTCGATCATCTTCCATCGCTCGTCCGAAGGGAAAAGCCCGAACTGCTGAATAACTTGCTCGCGCATGTTATCCAAATACTTGGCAGTATAAAACCCATGTATGTTATCCTCTAAAGCGAATAACAAAGGGGACCGAGCGAATCCCAGAACCTCTTCCCGGACCGAACCTTCGGTCGAAGTGCGGGCCCTTGTCAACTCCTCTTCCAAGGCCGTCTTCTCTTCTTGGGCCCGAAGGAGAAGCTCGTTCAGCTTATTCCTCTTCTCCTGGACCCGACCTTGGACTTCGTTGATTTCTTCATCTTTGGCCCGCAGCTTGGCCTCCAGGTCGGCAATACGCCCCTGAGTTGTTTGTCATGTCTTCTCCAGCTCAGAGACTTTATCAGCTAAGAGGGAGACCTCCGTCCCGGCTCTTAGCAACTCATTGTCCAGTCGGTCACGGTCCTCCCGTACCGTGACCAACTCAGTATGCTTGATCTCAACTTGCCTTTTTGCAAGGAGAAAATTGCATAATTAGCCCCCCAACTTACGAGCTGTGTAAAGAGCATGCCCTCCAACTTACGAAATTGCAAAAATGACACCTAAAGTTATCAATACAGTTTGTTTTTGACCCCTGACAATTAGCATCCGATTTTCCGTAAGTTGAAAACCGTTTGAAAACTTATCACAAAGTACGCAAATAGGGCCCGTTTGAAAAATTATACAAAAATTACCATTGATGTTTGATAATTGTGCATGAAATATTAAAAATTTACGAGTTCATTAAAGTGTCAAACATAAACGGTATTGGAAACTTGATGTGTCTTATTTGCATTTAATTGAAGTTGGAGGGCTGTAAATGCATATTTCTTATCAAAAAATGTACCATATTTGCAATTTCGTAACTTGGAGGGCATACCATTTACACAGCCGGTAAGTTGGAGGGTCGTGGGCAAACATCACCCTTTTTGCAAGGTCAAGTTGATCTTGGACTTGTTGGGATACAACACTACCACCCTGGTTCTTCTGCACGGTGATACCAGTTGTGAAGGCTTTCCTCAACATCTGCATAAGATAACACATTTTAAAAGAGGAAACTTCGGGCCTTCATGTTAAGTAAATATTACCTTAGTGGTGAGGTCAAGGAAGCCTTCCATAATCTCTTCCCCAGATACGTCCGCCTGGACGTTCTCTGGGTTCTGCTCTCCGTACAGGCGGAAGTCCTTCAGGAAAGTGCTCCTCCAGGAGGTTAGTTTCCTCCCCTTGCTAAACCTATCCAGCAGGCCCAGAGCAACTCCCCAGTCGGAGTTGGTCTTCGGGCCCGATGCAGGCTCCTTTAAAACGATCCCCCTAGTGGGGACCGGAGCACTATCCCCCATTCTCAGCCTTTTCAGCTCCTGCGTGGCTTCCGCTTCGGTCGCCCTTTTCCCTTTTCCTAAGGGGACCGGCGACAGGGAGACGTTCACCTTAGGCTGAGGACCGGGGAGAACCTTCTCCACGGGAACGACTCCCTGCAGCAATAAAGCAATAGTTTTAGTATTAATAAAGGAGGTATTTCCAATTTGAAAGAGGCTGGATAAGCTCAAAGAACGAATCCGAGCCTTTATCACCTCCTCTACCACTCCAAATACCCGAAACGCATGCCCTTCTCCAGTTGAAAGCTGCCCTATGCAGCGAAGGGTCAACGTGCCCGCGCCGGTTGTTTGGATCGGGGGTTCCCGGACCCCGAAGGGACCAGCGTACCCCCAGTCGCTGATTCGCTCCCCTCAGCGATGCCCGATGCTTCGCGTTGTCCTTCAGAAGGACGGACCGAAGCAACTGCCATGCGTTTGAAGCGAGAGCTTGGCATTGTCTCAGTCGAATCTGCAAAACAAATACATAAGGATCAGGAAGGAATAAAGTAAAAACATTACTTCATACCCGATCCTTCTGATTGATCTGAACTAGAAAACACCCCCTTCGGGGCTGGGGCTCCAGCCCTACCCGCAACACCTATTTCTATTAATCTCTTCTCCCGAAGCAGATCTATTCGCCTAAGGCGTGCTTCGGGAGGGGGGAACATCGCAAGCGTATTTGCGGTGTCCGTGCTGGAGGGGTTGAACCTATTTCGGTCCAACTGACCTATACGTGGGTGGGTTAGGCGCGGCCATACTTTCAATAGATCCTCTTTGGGGACTGTTATCCACACATAGCAGGCCTCCCACGCATGGAGAGACTCTTCTTTATCTACAATTGCGCACTCTTTGGTGCGCACCGCTATATAATATAACTTGCGGCAACCTAACAGACCTTTCCCCTTTCGGGATCCTACCAAGAACAGGTTAAAGAAATGTTCTAGGGTCGGGGCCCGATTCTGTTGGTAACAATAAAAAATGAACGCTATTATATACACATAACTNTATCCGATCTAACAAGTTTGAGATTGATCGACTAGAAGACAGGCGGTACAATGCATTTCTAATCTATCCTAAATTGTTTAGTTTCCATCCTCCATCACACTAAAATGCAATGAACCTTACTTCTATCTTACCAGTCCCCTAGTCGATTGATCTTGTGTTGTTAGAAAGGATACAAAAAGAATAGAATATTTTAAAAAGGAGGAGGATTTTTTTAAAAAAGATCGAAGAGTTACGGCTATACATAATACTTGCGCAAATTGGAAATATGTCAAGTCCGTGGCAACTCCTCTCCGCTCATATTCATAATCTCATACATTCATTTTCTTACCACCGCCGNAAAGGATCAATATACGAGGTTCTCGGGAATTTTCTGATCGTATTTCCGACTAATACCTTGTCCGGGTTGGTTCCCGAGGCTTCGAGATCAACATGGCATTTATTATATCATAATTAGGAATATTTAATCATTTTGGGTTAAGTGAGGTGGACTAGGCTTATGGGCTCAAGAGGGTGAGTTTTGGGCTGCATTTTTCTATAAATAGGAGCCTCAAGGCATTGAGAAGGGGTTGGGTCTTTTATCACGCTTCCCAAGGCAAAATCTGATCTCCCAGCTGCGACCAAACCCACTATTCGCGACCAAAGGCACTTAGCCGCGACCAAACCCACTTAGCCGCGACCAAGCGCTGACTCGCGACGAGTCTCCCTATCGCGACGAGTCTCCCTACTCGCGACCAGTCCACCTGCCTGCACTGTTCACTCGCGCCCAGTGCGACGCAACTGCAGTTTTGACCATTTTTCGATCCGTTTTCAACCGTATTATCGCTATCATCTCATTGTAATTGTATCACTTGATTATTATAGTGAAAACCAAGGTAGAGCTTCGCTCTCCCGAGGACGTAAGCCCACACATTGTGGGCCCAACCTCGTATATCGCTCGTGTCCCAACAACAATATAAATTACGAATTAATCATAAATTGACTGATCTAAAAATAAATATCCAAAACATTTTTAGACAAGATCAGTTTGGCGCCGTCCGTGGGGAACGAGATTTTTATCCCATTTAGGGCTTTATTGCTGAGTGTGGATTTCTACTATCATGACTACTCGGACTTTTAATGAAGATATTTTTGATGAAGAATTTGAGGCGGACCCTATTTCTCAAATTAACGATGATTTTAATGTGTTACCGGGGGCTCGATCGTCAGCTCTAGAAGAGCCCCTTGCTCATAATGTGACTATCCGGCCCTCCCGGAGCGGGTTTTCATCCTGGGGGAACCGAGTTTTTACCCTCAATCGCGCGAATGTTTGTCCAAATGTTATGAGTTCGCGCGAGTCGGCCGAGTTGCGGTTCGTAATACCGCCCACCTACCGCCACCTATACGCTCTAGATCTACGGATCAGACAGAAAGCGATGAGGATTTATAAGAGCGAAGGCGCACGTTAATCGCCCAACTAGAGCAAGTTGAGGCTCAAAGGAGAGCCCGAAGGAGCAACGCCACCGCGGAACCTGTTATTAATGTGGCGTCTGAGGATGATGTCGATCGTGCCCCGGAACCGCGGGCAAATGCCGCAGCGGTCGAAGAGCAAAGCAACACTTTGCAAAAGATTAGAGAATTGATTGAATCAAAATTTAAAGAGATGAGCGGGAAGCTGGAACAATGCGAGGCTAGGATGAACCAGCTGGAGGCCAATCTGACTCTTGGCCAAGAAAGGAGGCGAGTGTACGGGGAACACACCCGGGATACTCACCAGACCTCAGCTTATGAGGGAGATTATTTTGAGAATGAGAGGGCTAATGAGCCCATCGGTAATCAGGGGAAGGCATCACTGTCTTTGGAGGTTTTGCAAAGTCCATGGAATACATCGAATGCCCTATCTCCTTTCTCCATGGCAATTATCGGAGCCACTCGCTCCGAATTTATTGAAATGCCAAAGGACCTTCCACAGTACCGCGGGTCGACTGACCCGCATGCTCATACATCAAATTTGGAAATTCACGTGAGTTTGATGAATTTCAGTGATGCGGCCATATGTTTCGTCTTCGCCGCCTCTCTCAAAGAATCAGCCCTCCGATGGTTTAACCGGTTGCCGAAACGTTCGATCGTTTCTTATCAGGATTTCAAGGATCAATTCTATTCGGCCTTCGCGCCTTTTAACACACCGATAAAGTCTATTACTTCTTTGACCGCATTGCGGTATGATTCTTCAGAAAGATTGTTGGGTTTTATTACCCGGTTAGTGAGAAGGTTGGGGTGCTGCAGCTTATTCTAGCTGGGCATCCGTTATGTAATTCTTTGAACAGGGATCCCCCAGAAAGTATGGAAGATTTGGCTTTAAGATGCACACAATACATCTGAGAAGATGAAGGTTTGCGAGACCATGGAGTAATCGAAGTGCGAGCATATGGCTCTCACAATATTGTTGGCTGTCGCGGGCTAGACAAGGTTGTCCCGCACACGAAATCAAGTTAAGAGTGTTTCCGACGTACAACTACGAGCAGATTTTCGCCATCATTGAGCAGAAGAAGGGTGGATCTCTCCGCTATCCCCCTCCCTTTCATGAACCAACACCGGGGACTTACGAGTCCCAAATATTTTGTCGCTTGCATCGGAGTTTTGGGCACTCAACCAATGATTGCCAAGAATTAATGTCCGAAGTAGAAAGGTTGTTGGAATTGGGTCAGCTTGATGAGCTGATCAGTACTGTGGAGGCTCTACCCGAGCCTAAGTTAGGAAAAATCGATATTCCGGAGGGAGCGGCACCCAAACCTCCAAGAGCCGACACACCACGGTCAAACGAAAGAGGACGTGGAAATGGCGGACAACGTGGCCAGCGTCAAGGAGGCGGCCAGAGAGGATATTTTAACGGCGGTAGACAGAATCATAGAGGAGGAAGGAGAGGAAACAACTACCGCGGCCGTGGCAGACATCAGCCGCAGAGGAATCAGCAGGGGTATGGATATGACGCCTACCCACCAGCCCCGGCAAACCAGCAGGCACTACCTCCTCCTCCTCCGGTTGGCCCCTATCAGGGTCAACCTATTTTGAATGTTGAAAATGCCCAACCGAGATGGGGAAACTTAGGCCCCAATATTATGACTATCGCCGGGGGAAAAAGTGTCGGCGATTCGAACCGCGCCCGCAAACGCTCTTATCAGGCGTTACATCAAAAAGGGCGATTTATGGAAGTAAACATGGTCCAACTGACAGATTTGGACAGGATGATAATCTCTTTCGGACCAGAAGATCTATCTGGGGTTTTCTCCCCACAAGATGACGCATTGGTTGTCTCTCCTATTATTGCTAACCATCCTGTTTCTCGAGTGTTAGTCGACACCGGGGCTGCTACCAACATATTAACTCTTGCAGCTTTTGAGCAAATGGCGTTGAAAGGAACCACCCAACTACAACCTGTGAACACGAAATTAGTTGGTTTTAATAACAGTGTTGTTGCTGCTGAGGGATCTGTTCTTCTACCGGTAACTTTGGGTGATCCCGGAATATCAAGGACTTTGATGGTAGAATTTGTGGTGGTAGATCTCCATATACTCCCGTATAATGCAATTCTTGGGAGAAGTTGTTTAAACTTATTCGGAGCTGTGGTGTCTCAACCACACTTGATGATGAAGTTCCCGACGCAACTAGGGGTTGGAAAGATGAAGGGAGATCAGGAACTGTCGCGATCGTGTTATAATGTGATGTGCAGGAGTGGTATGGATGGGTCGAAAGCAAAGTCGAGTGTTTATATGGTGGAATTCTCATCCGATGAAGCTATTGAAATGAATGACGGACCCTCTCTTAGGAA
>RWGZ01001130.1:123745-147727 GCA_009725065.1 Utricularia reniformis | reverse complement strand
GCGGTTAACCCACTCTTTCTGTTGGGTTCCGCAATCTCGAAGACGGCGGGCTCCTCCGCCGGTCTTTTTCCCTTATCCGAGCGAGATGCTCGGCTGGTCACTCCCTCCGAGTAGACCTCTCGGCGTGTTTCCTCCACCACCGGATCCGTCAGCTGCTCCCCACTTATCTCGCCCTCTTCATCGTCCCCGATAATGTCCACTAAGTTTTCGGCGAAGTCGTACATGCCATCATCGGGGGTGGGCTCTTCAACCGTATATCCTAATCGCCGAGACAGCGGGATTAGGTCTTGGGGGCTCTCAATAATTGTTGCAGCCGGATCCTCTTCTATCGGCTCGGGATTAGCCACCGTTGCAACAGGTTGTGGTGGTGGAGGAGTGTTGCATCTTATTTCCCCAGTCGGGGACGCCGTCTCTTGCAAACTTGACGCCAACTCGGCCGCGGCAGTGCGGTTCCGAGTCCCCGGTGGCGCCTCAAAAAGAAGCTCATCATCCTCCGCAAGAAGATCGCGGAGGAAATTCAGCCGGTCCCCCTTCTTATTTTGATCCTGAGCGGGAGCCATTATCTTATCTGCAAAACACACAAGTTAATTGAGAAACGTAAGTTTGAGCTTAGAATAAATTAAATTAGGTTCCTAAGCGTGGATCCTATCAAAAAAGAATTATTAATACACGGGTGAATACACGGACGAGGTACCTAGCAGTTCTCTACTAAAGTGGGGGGGGATCGGAAGGAGGTTGAAGGCAACCAAGATCGGAGTGTAAAGTAGGGTCTTCACGGTCCAGTCAGCGCCGTCAGACCTAGAGCAATCAAGGAAAGCCTTCCTCAGGGATCTCGGAAGGGACGTCCGGAATTTTGGGCCGTAGGCCTCAGGGAAAAATGGTTCCCCTTCAACGGGGAACCGCCAAGGAAGGCTCAAGGGAGACAACCTCGTCTCCCCCACCCCGCTGACGAAGAAAAAATGTTTCTTCCAGTCATGGTTGGAGTGGGGTGCGGAAAAAGGAAGTGGGCTCGTCTTGTGCCGCGGGCGGAAATATATACAACCCTGGGCACCAAAATTGACGGCCGCACCGATATAGAATATGCGGAAGAAAAGATCTATGGTTGGGGGGATACAATTCACCTCCATAAATATTATGAAGGCAAAGACAAGAGAAATGGAATTCGGAGTTAGTTGAAAAAAATGGATTTGTAGATGCGAGAGCAATTCTACAAGGAAAGGATGGAGAGGAAAGTGAAGGCCACATTCTAAATGTTCAAGAGAAACGGTATGGGTGGCAATCGGAGGCGTCAAAAGNTAAACTATACTTAAATGCTTATGACAAGAGAATTCATGTTATTATGACTTCCATGATAATTCTTTTTTTGAACATTCTTATTTTGTATATAAAACAAGTATTCGTGACATTAGCCTTTATTTAATTTGAATACTTATTGATTTACCAAATTTACAATTTTATTTATGTGGATATGATTTGGCTCATTTTTTACATAGTTCCACATGTTGTAGGTGTGATGTTTTGATTTTGATTAAACTTGAATTGATGTTGTTAAAAAGTTAACACATGTTCTTAGAACAAAATATAACTTGGTTATACCATTATTTATGTGATTAAACTATAATTTAAATTCTTATGACATCAATTCATTTTAATATGACTTGCATTATAATTGAGATTTCGAACATACTTATTTTGTATTCGTGAAGTTAATCTTTAAATAGTTTGAATATATTTGGATTTTCCAAATTTACGATGTGATTTGTATGGATTTGATTGGTTAATTTATACATTGTTCCACATGCTCTCGTTCTGATGATTTTGATTTTGATTAAACTTGAATTGATGTTGTTAAAAAATGAATACATGTTGTTAGAAAGAGGAATAACTTAGTTATTACATGATTCATGTGATTAAACAACGGTTTAAATGCTTATGACATGAATTCATGTTGTTATGACTTGCATGATAATTCTGATTTCGAACATACTTATTTTGTATATACAAAAAGTATTCATGATTTTTGCCTTTAATACTTTTGAATACACTTGGATTTACATAATTTACAACGTGATATGTATGCATATGATTTGACTCATTTTTAACATTGTTCCACATGTTATTGGTGTGATGATTTTGATTTTGATTTTGATTTTGATTTTGATTAAACTTGAATTGATGTTGTTAAAACATGAATACATGTTGTTAGAACAAAGAATAACTTGGTTATACCATGATTTATGTGATTAAACTATAGTTTAAATGATATGACATGAAGTCGTATTATTATGACTTGCTCGATCATTCCGTTTTCAATTTTATTTATGTTGATATGATTTGGCTCATTTTTTACATAGTTCCACATATTGTAGGTGTGATGTTTTGATTTCGATTCAAATTGAATTGATGTTGTTAAAACATTAATACATGTTGTTAGAACAATGAATAACTGAGTTATACCATGATTTATGTGTGTAAACTATAGTTTAAATGCTTATTACATGAATTCATGTTGTGATAACTTGCATAATAATTCCGTTTTCGAACATACTTATTGTATATATGGAACACGTATTCGTGATGTTAGCACTTATTTAGTTTAAATACAATTGGATTTACAAAATTTACAATGTCATTTGTATGAATATGATTTGTCTTATTTTTCACATAGTTCCACATGTTCTAGGTGTGATGATTTTGATTTCAATTAAACTTGAATTGATGTTGTTAAAACATGAATATGTGTTGTTAGAACAAAGAATAACTTGGTTATACTATGATCTGTATGATTAAACTATATTTTAAATGCTTATGACATGAATTCATGTTGTTATGTTTGATGATAATTACGTTTTCGAACATACTTATTTTGATTTACAACAATTATTCGTGATGTTAGCCTTCATTTAGTTTTAATATACTTTGATTTACAAAATTTACAATGTGATTTGTATTAGTTTTATTTGACTGATTTTTCACATAGTTTCAAATGCTTTACGTGTGATTATTTTGATTTCAATTAAACTTGAATTGATGTTGTTAAAACATGAATACATGTTGTTAGAACCAAGAATAACTTGGTTATACCATGATTTATGTGATTAAACTATAGTTTAAATGATATGACATGAAGTCGTATTATTATGACTTGCTCGATCATTCCGTTTTCAAACTTACTTTTTTTGTATATACAACAAGTATTCATGATGTTAGCCTTTATTTAGTTTGAATACATTTGGTTTTACCAAATTTACAATTTGATTTGTATGAATATCATTCGGCTCATTTTTCACATAGTTCCACATGTGTTTAGGTGTGATGATTTTGATTTCAATTAAACTTGAATTGATGTTGTTAAAACATGAATAAATGTTGTTAGAACCAAGAATAACTTGGTTATACCAAATTTACAATTTTATTTATGTTGATATGATTTGGCTCATTTTTTACATAGTTCCACATATTGTAGGTGTGATGTTTTGATTTCGATTCAAATTGAATTGATGTTGTTAAAACATTAATACATGTTGTTAGAACAACGAATAACTGAGTTATACCATGATTTATGTGTGTAAACTATAGTTTAAATGCTTATTACATGAATTCATGTTGTGATAACTTGCATAATAATTCCGTTTTGGAACATACTTATTGTATATATGGAACACGTATTCGTGATGTTAGCACTTATTTAGTTTAAATACAATTGGATTTACAAAATTTACAATGTCATTTGTATGATTATAATTTGACTTATTTTTCATATAGTTTGACGTGTTCTAAGTGTGATGATTTTGATTTTGATTAAATTTAAATTGATGTTTTTAAAACATGAATATGTGTTCTAAGAACAAAGAATAACTTGGTTATACTATGATTTGTATGATTAAACTATATTTTAAATGCTTATGACATGAATTCATGTTGTTATGTTTGAATGATAATTACGTTTTCGAACATACTTATTTTGATTTACAACAATTATTCGTGATGTTAGCCTTCATTTAATTTTAATATACTTTGATTTACAAAATTTACAATGTGATTTGTATGAGTTTTATTTGACTGATTTTTCACATAGTTTCAAATGCTTTACGTGTGATGATTTTGATTTCGATTAAACTTGAATTGATGTTGTTAAAACATTAATACATATTGTTAGAATATAGTATAACTTGGTTATAACATGATTTGTGTGATTAAACTATAGTTTAAATGCTTATTACATGAATTCATGTTGTTATGACTTGTACGTTAATTACATTTTAGAACATACTTATTTTGTATTTACAACATTTTTTCGTGATGTTACCCTTAATTTAGTTTGAATACAATTGGATTTACCAAATTTATAATGTGATTTGTATGAATATAATTTGGCTTATTTATCACATAGTTCCAAATGTTCTAGATGTGATGATTTTGATTTCGATTAAACTTAAGTTGATGTTGTTAAAACATGATTAGATGTTGTTAGAACATAGTATAACTTGGTTATACGATGATTTATGTGATTAAACTATAGTTTAATTGCTTATGACATGCATTCATGTTTTTATTACTTGATTATAATTCCGTTTTCGAACATACTTATTTTGTAAGTACAATAAGTATTCGTGATGCTAATCTTTATTTAGTTTGAATATACTTCGATTTACCAAATTTACAAACTCATTTGTATGAATATTATTTGACTAATTTCTCATATAGTTTCACAAGTTCTAGGTGTGATGGTTTTGATTTCGATTATAATTCAATTGATGTTGTTAAAACATGAATACATATTGTTATGACTTGCATGATAATTCAGTTTTCGACATACTTATTTTCTATATACAGTAAGTATTCATGATGTTAGCCTTTATTTAATTTGAATACACATGGATTTTGCAAATTTAAAATGTGATATTACCTAAAATTATTTTGGTTAGTTATTTTTAGATCAGTCTATGTCTTTAAATATTAATAATTCAACTGTTGTTAGGACACAAGTGATATACGAGGTTGAGCCTACAATTTATGGGCTTACGTCCTTTGGATAGCGAATCTCTACCTTTGTTTTCACTATGTTAATCAAGGGATACAAGTACAAACAAGATATATCGACAATCCGAATGAAAACGGTATAAAAAATGATCAAATCCACTCCGTCGTGCCCGTGCATTATGGAGTCGTGAGTTTTTGACACAATGTCGCGACTACATACAAAATGTCGCGACTACCATATTCAAAATCTCGAGGATGAACGAAGTGTTGCGACTAGGTTCATAAACTCGCGACCAGTTTCATAAATCTTCAATTTTAATCTCTCCTATGTTTCCTTTGATAATATAAGTACACATTTTTATTTGAAACTGCTTCTCTTTATTTGCGAATTCAAGATGTGCCTTTACTTCGTTCCGTCTCTAATAAAATCTCCCAACTTGATAAAACCTTATAGTTGTTGCTATATTCGGATTATCTCCTATAAGAAAATCCACGTCATTCATAAAACGATTTTATGACATCTCCGATAGTAAATTGGACAATTTATGGCATGCAGACAATAAGTCTTTGGCACTTATGGCCATATATAACGACATACATGTTATACAACACCGTGGCAATCCTTCTCATTCAAAAATAATGAAACTGAAACATCCATAAAATACTTAGAGTCATTCGCCAGATATCGGGTATAATTACTTGATCACTTTCATATAGATCCCGGTTAGGTATCTCTGATCGTAACATAAGTTTCCTTACTATACACAAGGGAATTGCCTTTGAGTGTCACAACCGCATTTAAGGGAGCGATCCTTATACATCCAAGCCAGTTTCTTGGTTCTATCAATTGTAAACAAAAAATATGAGATACTCGTGAAACAATTACTGGATACGCCGATCATACGAGATAAAAATACAGACTCATCCACTTAATAAAGATTCACCATGTTCATTGCTGACATAACCAAGCGCCCAACAATAACTTGCTTCTATCTCTTTGACTCATCCAGTTGACCTCCGGGGAATGGGCAAGAGACACAACGTTGTTCAAGAAAAAAATACATCTTCATGTGAGGTGGTTTTACCAACTTATCAAATTACCATTATGTGCCATGGATGAGACAAATTTTTTGCTTTTCTTACTATTCGAAACGAATCCAATGTCGCTTTACAATCTCTGAGAATTTTTCAATGGAGTGATGTTTCTCATTGACCCCTAATGTTTATAATAATATAAAGGCGGTCCCCCTAATATTTGAAAATTGTATACAAAACCCCCGAAGTTTATATAATGTGCGTGGTTGGCCCCTAAACATTTAAATGTTGTAAACACCATGCCCTCAAAGTTTAATAATTAAGTGGTTGGCCCCCAAAATTCCAAAACCGTTTATATTTGACCCTCATGTCCGTTATTGTTTTGTTTTTTTGCGTAATTGACCCTCAAAGTTTACAAATTGCGTGATTGACCCCTTTTGTTTACTGATTACATATTTAGCTCCCGAACATATTAAAGAGTTTAGAATTGACCCTTTGTCAAGCTTTCGTTATTCGTATTTCATCGATTATTGATAATATGCCTTCATATATTGAGGCAGAGTTTGAGTTTTCTATCTTGGGTTGATCCTCCCTTGGATCATCGCAAAACCTTTGTCATTCATATTTGAAGGTAGATTCTAAAGTCATGGTGAATTCCTCTACATTAGATCTTGCACCCCATACTCGAAAAGTTGTTCGAATGTTAAGAATTATAAAACGCATATTCGTTTGGAAATAAAATCCTTATTTCCAATATCATGAAAATGATCCCACAATATGGAATTTTTATACGAAGTAAACAAAACATTGTAAGACAAAATAGTATTTTAACAAAAGGATAATATTAATTTCTCCGGTATTTGCAAAAACTAACAAACTACAACACATTTAAAACGATTAATATGTCAATGCATAATAGCAATTTCCATCTCCTCAGCAAAGTCTACTACATTTCTTTCAGAGAACCAAGACAAAGACATCTATGTTCAAATGAATGAAAAATCTCGTTCGTATAAACAATATTCCACTAAAATATAGTAAGTTATGGTATGTTAGCCCTGTCCTACTCTTACACAACAACACAATAAAAAAGCGATATAATTACATATATGATATTACCCGGGTATATTCTCTTGTACTTATCCCTACCTGGGGGCTCGTGCGACGTGGATGTAGTATTTTCGGTATTTTCATATCTTTATCACAAGGCATTCTCAGGTGGTATTCTCGCAATTCCGGCTCGCTGGGACCCGTATAAAGTTTCTGTAAGCATTTTAGATGTTTTGGGTCATTTCGGCCCCGGACGGGGCCAGGGGTATTTTCATAATTTGCCACTCAGAAGCACACCAGTCGGGTGCAACGATGTTATGTGGCTGTGTATTCGCTGCTTGGAGGCAAAGAACTAATTTGTGAGTTTTTCCGGTATTTTCTCATCGTATTTCCGACTAATATCTTGAATTGAAATGTTTTTCCCGAAACTTCGGGATCAGCATAGCATTTGTTATATGATAATTGGATGTTATTTAAGTGTTTTGGGCTAAGTCAAGTAAACTGGGCCTATGGGCTCAGGTGAGTGAAGTTGGGCTTGATTTCTCTATAAATACAAGCCCCAGTGCATTTGGATGGGGGGGATTTTTATCACGCTTCCCAAGGCAGAACTTCACCTTTCTCTATTGTTCACTCGCGTCCAATCGAACGCGACTGCAGATTTTTATTGCCTGTTACTGTTCACTCGAGACAAATCAAACGCGACTGCAGATTTTATTGTCTGTTACTGTTAACTCGAGACCAATCGAACGCGACTGCAGATTTATTACCTGTTACTGTTCACTCGCGTCCAATCTGACGCGACCGCGAGTTTATTGCCTGTTTACTGATTACTCGCGTGTGATCGCCAGTAGTCGCGAGATATTGACCACAACTCGCGACTTCCCCTCTTCCCGGCGCGGCAGAGTGCTTTCGATCGTTTTCTGGGCCGTTTTCACCTTGATTACTATTGTCATATCAATGTACTTGTATTTGCTAAAGTTATAGTGAAAACCAAGATAGAGCTTCGCTCTCCCGAGGACGTAAGCCCACACATTGTGGGCCCAACCTCGTACATCGCTCGTGTACTTACATAAACTGAATTCCGAATAATTAAAAAATTGACTGATCTAAAAATAAATATTGATATTGCCCGAGGTTATTTATGTAATTATGTTAACCTCGGGGCTCGTCCGACGTGGCTATGTGGGGTTTTTTGGTATTTTTATATGTCTATCGCGAGGCGTTTTTGACGGTATTCTCGAAATTCAGGCATGCTGGACCCCATATAAGGCTTCTGTAAGTGTTTTGAGATGTGTTGGGCTATTTCGGCCCCGGACGGGGCCAGGGGTATTTTCGTAATTTGCTACCCGGGAGCACATCGGCCGGGTGCAATGACTTTATGTGGCTGCGTATTCACTATTTGGAGGCAACGAAATGATATACGAGGTTTTCGGGAATTTTCTAATCGCATTTCCGACTAAACACTCGACCGGGATGGAGTCCCGAAGTTCCGTGGCACTGTGACACTTATTCCGGATTAATTGGATATTTTCTAAGTAAGTTGGGCTAATTTGACNTGCTTGTACAGTGCCGGCTGCGTTGCTCGTACAGTGTCGGCTGCGTTGGTTGTACAGTGCCGGCTGCGTTGCTAGTACAGTGTTTTCTGCGAGTTGTTGCTCACAACTCGCGACTGCCAGTTTTTCGAGCCCGACTGAGCGTTTTCGATCGTTTTTCGAGCCGTTTTCGCCCGTGTTACCGTTATCATCTCATTGTATTTGTATCGCTTGATTATTATAGTGAAAACCAAGGTAGAGCTTCGCTCTCCCGAGGACGTAAGCACGCACATTGTGGGCCCAACCTCGTATATCTCTCGTGTCCCCACAACAATTTAATTTCGAGTAAATTATTAATTGACTGATCTAAAAATAAATACCCAAAATATATTTAGACTAGATCATTATCCATGAAATCGAACCGTGGCAGATACGGAGGAGTAATTTGAATGGCTAGTTCTGGTGATTTGAACTGTTAAATCGGCACTACAAGGAGACTTAAAGGGGAATAAAACTTAGAGAGTGATTGCATATATTTTTCAGATTCTATGTGGCTGAATTGGTACAAAGCTACAAAGAGTGATGGAACAAGGAGATAAAAAGCAGAGAGAATCAGTTGCGAAGAGCATTAGGGATACAAAGAGATAATTTTTCAAAGGCGGAGTAACAAGAATTTGTGGCAAAATAAGGCTTAGTCTAGTTCATATAGGGGTCACCGGCATTTGGGGTTGCCCACGACAGTGAGATTCGAAGGAGACAGAAGAAAAATTTGGAGTTAAATCAGTGCTTAGGATTTATCACGCGAAGAAGATCGAAAAAATGTGAATTGGGGAAAAAATTTATCATAAATTTTGAACTAACGGTGTTATAACAGAAAACCACTAAATTACAGGGAGGGCCATAGGTAAACGGTTTACAAACATTAGGTGCTTCGTACGCAATTTTGAAACTATAAGGGCATCACCTTTACACTATTTCAAACATTGGGGGCTATCCTTGCAATTTTCTCTTTTTTAATGTCTATAAATTTGCTAATTCACCAATATGCAAAGTATCGTGTCATAAGTTATCAAAGCTACCATGAATGAGGCCTCTTAATAATCAAATAGGCAAATATCAATGTCATTAAATATCCTTATATGACAAACATTATTTTTCAGAATATTCCTTGCTGTGGACAATTTCTTCGATCGCTTTTATCATAACTGGGAGTCCGTAGTCTTAATAGAATTTAGTTGAATTCATACATAGGACGAATATTTGGATATTCTGATAGTTTATCCGAATATCCAAATGATCCATCGGCAAGTAAATGCATGTGCAGATAATATGCCAAATGATAGATTTCTCAGACAATGGTGTCTTTTATAGGGGTATCATTTTACAATTTCAATAATATCTTAGAGTTCTCGATTATAACTAGAGAGAATTGATACTATAGGACCATCGCTTGGTCAGTATGGTCGTAAATTAAAATACACGATCATAAATAACGAAATCCATGCTATAGGACTATAGCTTAGCCAGTTTAACAAATGATGACATAAGACAAATTATCACTACTGTTATTCCTTGTTGTTAGGTAATCGTTCACCACTGTTATCACAACAAAGGATACTCGGTCATACATGTGATTTTTTGAAAACTGTGATATAAGACAATTCATCGAATACCTTGACCACAATTAAGATTTGCCGGATATAAATAATCTTTCTTGATAGAAGGTGTAATAACCCGAAAATATTGTGAAACTACTAAAATAATTGTTATAACATTATATGGATAATGATGAGTTTCGAGGACGAAACTCGTTATAAGATAGGGAAGATGTAATTACCGGAATACTTAGGAAACTAGCATGATAATAAATAATATTTAATGTATAATACGAAATTATAAGAAGTCATGAATATATGTTAGATAGGTATATGTTGGTAAAGACCGGGAAAATAATATGCTCGAGAGAAATGAGAAAGTTAAGAGTAAATTGAATAAAAGTAAATAATGATATCGTATAATCAATACACCAAAATTTAGAAGGTAATGAGTATTATTATAATCGAATATGATTAAGTAAGTAAAATATATTGAGGAGAAACTAGTTAAATAGTGACTCGCTAATATTAAAGTAAAACACAATATAATATATTATCTCGATAGTAAATAGATTATTTGTTGGAACTTACGATATATTATAATGTTGGATTAAAAGAAATTATGGAGTAATTATATTTGTTCAAAATGAAATCGGAAAACCTTGAAACATTTGTAGAGATGGAATAAACAATAAAGGATGGAAAACACTTGTATTGTATTATTAAGTAAACTAATTAATAATTTAAGATACAAAAATACAAACGAAAATATTAAGTGAGAAGATACATAAACGTTGAGAACGATAATTAATGTGTTATCTTGTCACAAACTATTAATTATGATACAAAATAAGTTATTATTATAAAAAGGGGTAAAATGGTATTTTTAAGAATGTGGATTAATATAAATATAAGATGATGGGGGACGCAGGAGAGAGAGAAGCATTATGGGAGAGAAAGGTGTAGACGTGTGGGAAGGAATGTGGGCCACAAATAAGGGACGCCACAAAATCCGCGGACAATTAATAAACAAAGCATCAAACATTGTCTGCGGAAATTGGACTGTTCGATTTTCGTTAACCTTACCCGATGTCATCATGTTGTTAACCTTAACCGAGTTGATTTTCGATGCATTGTTCGATTCAATTTCACCTGTTCAATCAATTATTCAAGCACAAGGGATGTTCAGGGGTAATTGGAGTGTTACTATAAGTTTTGGACTCGTTTTAGTAATGAAGAAAATTACGAGAATTGTGGAACAAAGCGGGGAACAATCTAAGAAAGTTAAGGTAAACGGAGTGAATATGATCTCATAAGAGAATGTTCAAGTATAGAGAGGAAAACAGTAAGACGAATAAGTGAAGTAAGTCGTATAGGCGTAGTATTAACACGGGAAAGAGGAGGGAAGATTCAAAATAGAAGAAATTGGGAATATTACAACGATGATATAAACGAGCAAGAAATAGGCTATGCAACAAGGATCTAGAGATAAAATAGACAAGGGGGAGTGAGACTAAGGGTAGAGTCAACAAATAAAGAATACTTAATCCAAAGGGGGTAGGTCAATAGTTAGGTATTATAGTTTAATTTGTCAAGATAACCAAATAAAAGGGGTTAATGAAATATTCATGAAGAGGAAGCGATCCGTAAAGAAAGAAAAGGAAAGGGATAACCGAGGTGTAGTGGGAGCCACAAAGTTATATAGATGAGCGAATTAGGTAGGATGGGCTAGACGAGCAAGAAGGATAAGTAACCCTATTAAGAGGGTATGCAATAGTAAAGGATAAAGAACGAGAATTAAGAAATGGGATTCGATAGGGTATGATAGGACGATATAGAATGGAAACCACCAGGCATTAGAGGTCGCATAGTAAGGCAACGTAGGTAACCTAACTAATCTAATAGGAGATCCTTAAGACATGATTTCAGGATGAACGAGGAAAAATGATGAAAATCATAAATTAAGGAACTAATGAAAACTCAAGGTTAGGTGGAAACACCGAACCAGGCATCGTGACAAGTACATGGTTAGCCACAAATGGTGGAAACTTTGGGAGAGGAAGGATGGACCGTCCTATCGATCCTGACATCGTGTCTAGTACACGATATGCCAAAGGAAGAACATGCCTGATGATGGGAATGTAATGTTCCATAAAGGAAAGGGTACGTATGGAACAGGTAGAATGGACCCGAGTGACAACGATTCCAAAAGCGGACACTACAAATGTGTCAACGTCACGTAACTATTATGTTCAACGTTTCCTTGAAAGGAAACAATAACTCGGTCCCTTCTTGTCAATAGATGGTTCTACACATACCATCACCTTCATGCGATTCTCGATCACAAGATCTTAGTTCTCCTATTTGACTAAGACTTTCGGGTACATTGAATTATCGGCCACCGCTTCTTGCCATTGTGCCCAACTAAGGCATCACATATGGCTTTTTTGAATATATAAAATACAAACCCAAAGATTTCTGAGGGGGAGTGGAGACATATTGAATAGCTACTTGATCTAGTCTAAAAATATTTTGGATATTTATTTTTAGATCAGTCAATTTTTTTTATTATTCGGAATTCAGTTTATGTGGGGACACGAGCGATATACGAGGTTGGACCCACAATGTGTGAGCTTACGTCCTCGGGAGAGAGAAGCTCTACCTTGGTTTCCACTATAATAATCAAATGATACAAATACAATGAGATGATAATGATAACACGGGCGAAAACGGCTCGAAAAACGATCGAAAACACTCAGTCGGGGTCGAAAACGCTGTACCAGCGAAAACTCGCAGAAAACACTGTACCAGCGAAAACTCGCGACCGGCACTGTTCAGACAAGAACTCGTGACTGGCACTGTTCAGACAAGAACTCGCGAATAGTGATTTCAGGCAACAACTCGCGAATAGTACTGTTCACACGAAATCTCGCGAATAGTAACCCAGATGAGGGTGGCCGCGAGTTTTGGTGCAAGAACTCGCGGATGGGGGCTGAAAAACGAAGTCTCGCGACTGCCTTAGCAAATTTGAGCCAGAGCCTTGCCTTGAGAGGTGCTAAGAGAGTCTGAATCCATTTTCAGTGCCTTGGAGCTCCTATTTATAGAGAAATCAAGCCCAATTAATAATTTTCAGGCCCAGGAGCCCAATTTCATTGGATTAAGCCTAAGGCACCTAAATAATATTCAATTAAATTAGAACAAATGCCATTCCGCAATAGAACTTCGGTAATGCGTCTCGATCGAGAATTAGCCAGAAATATCGATGAGAAAATATCGGAGAACCTCGTAAAATAATTCACTGCTTCCAGATGCCGAATATACAGCCAAAAATATCGCCACAACTTACCGGCATGCTTCTCGGGTGTCAAATTACGAAAATACCCTTCGACCCCGTCTGGGGCCGAACTTGCCTGAGATTGCCAGAAACGATAGTCAGATGCAAATATGTACTCCCAGGAAGTCCAAATTACGAGAATACCCCCAAAACCATAGAATGACGTAAATAGACGAGAATACCGAAAATACCATCTAGCCACGTCAGACGAGCTCCTGGGGCATCGTGATACCAAAAACATCCCCAGGTAATATCACTACTCATAAAGTTTTTCCAACTTTCAAAAACCAACCGACTATGCACGAAAGAATGTACAACTTTCCTCGATTGATAAATTATCAACTTGTATTTCTCTCACAAACATCATCGGAGGGAGGAAATTTCCGTCTTTCACCAAGAACTCACATCTAGGAGGATTACACCTCATTCGATACCCCTCAGTATACTCAATCATTCACCCAAATATTGGATGTTATTATTTCTATATCGGGTCTTTATCCGTATGGCATCAATTTGGACTTCGAAACATTTTCCATACGACATCATTAAATATTGACTTTGTTGATTGTTGGTATGTGACACTATATTTTCTTTAAATCGAAAGGCATAATTGAGAAACTTTAATCCGGCCGAATAAACTAGTATGTCAAAAGCGGCAATAGATATATGTCCTTCGACCATACTTCACTCAACTATGTGAAATCAATACAAACTCTGTAGGTATTGTTTGACTTTGGAGCCATCAATAGATCTGTGATTGATTATGTGTATTTCACAAGTTCGACGAGACCTATTTGCAACAAAATTTCCACATCTTCAATAATTACCTCTTCATTTTCACGGGAGAATATCCGCTTCTTTCAAGAAATTCATTTTCATTCTTTAAAACCCCTTAATAATATAAGTTCCACCTTTATATCATTTTCTTTTTTCTTCCATTACAAACTGCATCATGTTAATCAACTCGTTCTTTCTATTTAGAATGTCATCATATAGACGTATTTCTTTGCATTAGACACCTTCATACCGCTTCGGGACATAACACTAGGAAAATTTCTTGCCGACACCTGATTTCCCTTCATCTTTTTTATTCCCGAGAAGGTATGGAACTTCACCATGAAAGTGGGGTAGAGATATGATATCTCCGATTAGATTTAAAGCACTTCTACCAAAGATAGCATTTTCTTACATCCCAATGAGACTTGGAGAATATGAAGGTCCATGACTGAGAATTCTATTAATAAAGTCATCGTTAATTCCGTATATCCCAATGTGACTGGGAGGATAATAGATCCATCGAGAGCGACAAAATTGTTATTAAACATATTAACTTAATATGTTGCTTAATAGTTCTATGCCAGGACATCTACTAGAAAGTATATATTGTCAAGATATTCGTCAGCTCGATAATGTCGCAGATGAATTCAGAAAGCATGCTCAATAACCATATATTTTGGGATGAATACTATTCCGGATGATTAATAAAATAATACAAAAGTGATATCTCTTTCGTTATCAACAATGGAATTCCAATAAGCATAGTTTGATAATGGTTGATATTTTTGAATATCTAACATTTATAATTCTCGTTCTATTTAATCAATTTAACTTTAAAACCTTGATTGATATCCTCATAGAGGTATTTGAAAAGATCAATATATCACCGTTGGTATACATGATGATCAAACCGTTAATAATTAATGGCTCGGCGTCCAAATGAATACCATTATGGATAGTGAAGTAAATCGAACATATGAACCCTTCACGTAAGTTTAGGACAGATCCGAACGAATACCATTTCGAATGATTGAGGATATAATTAGATGCTTGCCGTCTTCAAGATATGCTCAATGTTATTAATAATTTGATCACCGAGTTGAGATTTAATTTCATCCATTCAAGCTTAAATATGATCTTAATTCCAAATCCTCAACTATAATTCCTAGGGCTTTCATTATAACAGACCCACATGATCCGAACATGGAATACTTATCGATGAAGACATGTTAAATTTCTTGGGCAACAATTAATCACCAATTAAAACCTAGGTGATCCGAACATTCAACAAACATGCTCGAATCTCCTGAATGATGAGGAGACGAGACCGTCTTTCAATAACACAACTCAACTCCAGAGTTTCATTTAGTAATTCTATGATAACTTCACGCATTTCATGGTTATTCGTCGATGACTAAGTTGGCATTTTAAGCACTTCTTCACTATTTGTATTTCAAGTTTCTCTTTCTATCATGATAAATTCTTTCATTCGCGAATGCTTTGTCTTCATACCTATTTCGTCTTTTGTCATAATTTTTTCTCGATGTGTATACATCCAAAAGGCGTACTCTTCAACTCGAATATTATGATATTCACTGCCACATTATAGGACATGTACGATCTATGTACCAATAAATAGTTCACTAAGTTGTCATAAACTTCCTTAGTCTCCGAGCCTTGAACCTTAAACACAATAGCTATACAGCTTATTGACGAGTGTCCATAGAGAGGATTCTAGAAAACCCCGTTGATAACTCAAAACTAGAAAACCCACGTCATTATTCTCGCTCTTTCACACGTCTGTGATCCCGAACCAACTGAGTACATACTGGAGCGAGATGCTCAATACTCGTGACTTATTGCCTCGGGTTAAATCGATCGCGGTGAAGCGTCACTTGTTTGTCGGGTTGAATATTCAAGCCAACTTGCTCGACCTCGGTCTCTGGCATTCCTCCCACTGTATTAATCAACTCAGCATGCTGATCGTGCTCCAATAACATCTAAAAATCGCACATCAATTCAAAATAATCATCAATAACTTGTGCGAAACGGTGATTAAAAAAGGACAATATACTTGGGGCAGATGAGTCCCCAGTGTTAGTGCTTATAATAGAAAGACGTCATTAAGAGATCTTCATTTCTTTAGTTCAATCATGGAGAGAAATATACTGGCAACTGAATGCCAAAAAAGTTCGCATGTTGAACTTCGGCAGTGATACATTCGATCGATCATATGATTTGTGACAATGTCGAGTGGTCCATAAGTATGCACTCTTTCAATTCCCAAATATATTGTGTATACATGAGGCCAACCTCTTCCACACTTACTATGGATCCTCTAGAAACCAACGACGATCAACCCTTCTCATGTTCTCCATATCCTCTCATTTTCCTACCAACTTTATATCTTATATTATCGGTGCCAAAACGGAGTAAAAACTTGTCATAATCCTTCAAAAATTTGCAAATCCGTCCTCTATGCGAGACATGGATCCAATGGGTAAACTCGGATCAGAAATAGGATTAGGATCATATTATCGCTATTGACCTGTGAGGCAATGATGATGTCGTAAGATGGAACCATCACATATCCAACTTATCATTTCCTTGGGAAACATGCATCCCCTCATGTTGTTTTGCAACCATGCATGCACTCGTGCAGCATTGAACACTTCCACACAACAATTTTTCATGTACTCATGTAACCTCTTATCTTTTCCATGTAATCAGTAAGTCGCGTTGACTAGGCACTACCAGCTTTCCGCAGCTAACATTCTCTCCAACCATTCCGTGCACATACATACAATCAAGGTTCACATGTCTCACAAGTGCTAATCAACTTACGCTCCATGCAATCTACACGACTAAAAAAAAAAGGTTAGAAAACATATGACCTCTTTGAAGAATCGTTATGCCATGCCGAATATAACTCATACTTGATTGCCGATATGAAATAATAGAAAACCTCGACAACTAATTGAACTATCGGAGAACAGACTATTCCAAATATCCGGCAAAAGTACATGGTCACGTCATTGAAGTTCATCAAACTGACATGGATCTCCGATTCGATATTGTGGAGATCCTTAGGCGTTTCAATATATTCCGATCTTGTGAAGAATAACCACCCTCGCAAATGGAGATATGTAAATATGTCGGGTATGTTTGCCATGGGTGGAAGACATTTTTGGTCACCAAAGTTTGGATTTTTTGGCAATTTTGGTCCCCAAACTTTCTAATTTTGGCAAAACCACTCCCAAAGTTTGATGTATGCAAAACCGGTCGCCAAACTATCATTATTATGGCAAAACCAATCCCCAAACATATGTATTTGTGGTATAATTAGTTTCCAAAGTTGTCATTTGTGGCAAATAAGGTCCCACGACAAAAATTATGCAAATTTGGTCCTCAAAGTTTCAGATTTTTGGCAAATTTAGTCCCTAACCGCGTTAATGGTCACAAAGTTTGCAAAACGTGACAATTTTAGTCCCCAAACTTTTAAATGTCTAATTTGGTTCAAAAAGTTTACATAATTTGAAAAATTTAGTCCCCCAACAAAAGAATATGATGTTTTTTATAATTTTCACGATGCATTTTAGTGTTTATAAATCGAAAAAGTATTAGCATTATATATGATTTGTAATTTTCGAATGAACATATTACAACGATACCAATTTTTATTGTGAATGTTAACACTTAACTTTATTAATGTTTGATTAGATTTATTTGTTGAATTTTTCATTTAATTGTTTATCAAAATTTATTTTGACGATTTCCGACAATTTTATGTTGGTGATTCATTTAAATTTTTGAGAAGACCGCGAGTTATCTTTGTTTTGTAATTTTCGATCGAACATAATAAAACGATACCAATTTGCATTCGTCAATACTTCAAGTTTATGAATGTATATTGAGATTTATTTGTTAATGTTTCCATTTAATATTTTCTCAAAATTTATATTGACAATTTCAGATAATTATTTAGGTGACTCATTGATTTTTTCGGGAAGACCGCGAGTTAAATATATATTATAATTTTTGACTGAACATAATACAATGATACAAATTTGTATTCTGAATATTAACAGTTGAAGTTTATTAATGTTTAATGAGATTTATTTATTGAAGTTTCCATTTAATTGTTTCTCAAAATTTATTTGACAATATCTAGAGGTGGGCACGGGTCCGGCACAATGGGTTATGGGCCGAACCCATCAATCGTACGTGTTGGCCCATCGTGTTGAGAATTTTTCTTGACCCGTCGACGGGTTGACCCGATGGGTTGAAAATATGGCCGAACCCGTCAACGGGTTGAATAACCTAAACTCTAAAATTTAAAAACCTTCAATTTTAACCTTAAAATTTTAAAAAAAATCAAAATTGGCCTACCTCAACCCGTCAACTCGTATGAGTCGACCCCTACGGGTTGACGGGTTGAGAATCGTTGCCCAACCCGTACAATGATATTTAGTGAGCCAGCCCACGGGTTGACCCGTTTGTACGGGTTGGGGGGCCAGCGGATTGGGCTGGCCCATGCCTACCCCTAACGATTTCCGACAATTTATATATTGACGAAGAACTTTCGATAACGTTCAAAATATCGGTTGAACCTCATTTTTTCCTTCCCGGCCAATATACATGTCCATAATTTCGTTCCAGTTTCGTATGACTGTTAAGGCCTAAACTTGTCAGAAAGACCAAAATACTCATACAAATACCGTTAATCGTATTTGTATACTGATACAAATATATTGACGATTTGGTAGTTAATCGATTTTTGAAATTTATATATTAACCATTTTGGTATTTCTAACATTATATAAATACGATTAAAGGTATTTCCGACAAGTTCCAAAATTGATTGTCAGATATTTATAAATTGACAAATATATTTATATGAGTATATTGATTGTCAATATACTCATACAAATATTGACAATTTATATTTCCGACAATTTATATATTGACACAATTTATATATTGATTATTTAGATATTTGTATGAGTATATTTGTAAATTTTTTCAATTTTTTAATTTTCGGATCAAACTTGAAAAAACTCTGTATCTGCGTTACCGGTCAAAATATTTAAGAATTATTCTATGTTTTTTTTAAAAAATAAATATATATTTTTCAAAAATGAATTGTTTTTAAAAAAATTAAATTTTTTGGGTCTGGTCGGGTCGAGTTTTCGGGTCTGACCCTAACGGTAAAACTAACGGTGTTAAAATTAAGTGGGGTCCAAATTTGCCCAAATTATGAAAGTTCGGGGACCATATTTATTATTGTGTGTAAACTTTGGGGACCGGTTTTGCCAACTTTAAAGTTTGAGGGGTGGTATTGCCTTAATGTTAAAACTTTATAACTAAATTTGCCAAATTGTTAAACTTTGGGGATTCAATTTGCCAAATTAATTAAACTTTGGGGACTAAATTTGCTATTTAAAACTTTGGGGACAATTTTGTCAAATTATCGAAACTTTGGGGACCAAACAAGCCATTTTCTCGTTCGCCATATACACATCTTCTTTATAACCGAGACACATATTGACCTCCAATGAATCACCACTACGGAATAAAATCCTTTCGAGCATTCATAATATGACTTCTTTTCGATAAATAGATCAAAATGAAATAGTGAAATGCTACCAAAATCCGAATCGGAAAATATTACACCGTCACATCACTATGTTATTGTAGACTTAAAATGGAGCTTCCCATGAATTTTTCGTGCTACCGAAAATTGACTTTGTTTTTGCAACCATTTCATTCCTTTGGCATGTCTTCGGCATATATTTATGTCATATGGTAATCTTTCAATGCACTTATATATAGGTCTCCTACGGATAAAATCCCGCTCCGGGGGTTGGTCAGATGTTCCCAAAAATGAGGACTTTTCCGGTGGCACTGATTGAGTCCCCGGAAAATTATCATTCCTCTCAACTTCTATCGCATGAGGTTTGCACTCCGTTACACTCTCTTCAACTTTATCACTCTCATATTAAGAATCCCAAATCATCACAATATATAATAAGATCCAAACTCAGCACAAGAGCTCTCAATGGGACTAAGTCTCAGTTCCTATAGACGGCGCCAAACTGATCTTACCTAAAAATATTTTGGGTATTTAGTTTTAGATTAGTCAACTTCTTTAATTATTTCAAATTCAATTGTTGTGCGGACACGAGCGATATACGCGATTGGACCCACAATGTGTGGGCTTACATCCTCGGGAGAGCGAAACTCTCCTTTGTTTTCACTATGTTAATCAAGGGATACAAGTACAAACAAGATATATCTACAATCCGAATGAAAACGTTACGAAAAACGATCAAATCCACTCCGTCCCGCCCGAGGAGGAGGGAGTGGATTTGACACAATGTCGTGACTACATACAAAATGTCGCGACCAGGTTCATAAACTCGCTACCGAGTTCATTAACTCGTGACCAGGCTCATAAACTCGTGACTCGGCTCACAAACTACCGAATAAGCACGCATTCTCGCGACTAGCGGCATAATCTCCCGGCCAAGCATTAGAAAATGAGAGACGAGACTCTGTGACCAACGAAATAGGGCGAAAACTCACCAAGCAATGCGACTAGCAACTTTTCGTGCAAAAAGTCGAGACTACGGCTAAGCGTAAACAATCTCGCGACTAGGCAAGCAAAAAGTCGCGACTAGGAATAAAGTCGTGACTACAGGATAAGTTCGGGCAAAACAATACATTGGGACACGTGCCAAAAGTTTGAACCCTTTTATGAGACCTAAAGTCTTGTATTTTGTAGAAAAACTTAGCCAAATATGTCAACTTAGGGTACAAGAGCCTAGTGTTAGTCAATTTAGCCCACCTTACTTTGACAATATCCAATTAATTATGAATAAGTTTCACAGCGTCCCGAAACTTTGAAAATGCACCATGGTTGAACACTAGTAGGGCGTGATGTCGAGAAAATACCTATGAATACTCTTCACCATTTCCTCATATCCGAATACTTAGAAAATAGCCAAAAATATTGCATAAGGACGCTAACGAGCTCTCTGAGTGCAAAATTACGAAAATACACCTATTATCATTTCCAACCAAAATCATCAAGAACTTCTCAAAACGCCATCAGAATCCTAATACGTGGTCCCGGTATGCGCAAATTTCGAGACAACCCCATAAATCACATTACTCAACAAATATAATAAAAAATTAAAAATACCATTTAGCCACGTCATACCAGACACGACGGTATCATAATTACATAAATAACCCTAGTCAATATCACAATGTGATTTGTATGAAATGATTTGGCTCATTTTTCACATAGTTCCACATGTTCTATCTGTGATTATTTTGATTTCAATTAAACTTGAATTGATGTTGTTTAAATAAGAATACATGTTGTTAGAACAAAGCATAACATGGTTATACCATGATTTATGTGATTAAACTATAGTTTAAATACTTATGACATGAATTCATGTTGTTATGAATTGCATGATAATTTTGTTTTCGAACATACTTATATTGAATATACACCAACTATTCGTGATGTTAAACTTTATTTATTTTGAATACACTTGGTTTTACCAAATTTACATTGTGATTTGTATGAATATGATTTTGTTGATTTTTCACAGAGTTCCACATGTTCTAGGCGTGATGATTTTGATTTAGATTAAACTTTAATTGATGTTGTTAAAATACGAATACATGTTGTTAGAACAAAGCAAAACTTGCTTATACCATGATTTATGTGATTAAACTATAATTTAAATTCTTATTTCATAAATTCAAGTTGTTTTGACATGCATGATAATTATGTTTTCAGACATACTTATTTTGTGAATACAACAAGTATTCTTTATGTTAGTCTGTATTTAGTTTGAAAACACTTAGATTTACAAAATTTACAATGTCATTTGTATGAATATTTTTTGTCTCATTTCTCACATAATTCAACATGTTTTAGGTGTGATGATTTTGATTAAACTTGAATTGGTGTGTGAAAACATGAATACATGTTGTTAGAACAAAGAATAACTTGGTTCTATGTGATTAAACTATAGTTTAAATGCTTATCACATGAATTTATATTGTTTTGAATTGATGATAATTCCGTTTTCAAACATACTTATATTGTATATACAACATGTAATCGTGATGTTGGCCTTTATCCAACATGTAATCGTAATACAGTTGGATTCACGAAATTTTCAATATCATTTGTATGAATATGATTTGGTTCATTTCTCACATAGTTCCACATGTTTTAGGTGTGATGTTTTTTATTTCGATTAGTCTTAAATGAGAAAATGGCGTCTTTGGTCCCCAAAGTTTGCACGAAATGACAAATTTTGTCCCCAAATTTTTAAATGGCAAATGTAGTCCTCAAAGTTTATTGTTCTAGCTGATTTGGTCCCCGAAGTTTGATTAATTTTTCATATATAGACCCCCAAGTGCAAATCCGATCTTTAAACCTTTTTTTTGTCAATACCAGCCCCCAAACTTTACACGAATTCCCAATTATAGTCCCCGAAGTTTCAAAAATTTTGCAAAATTAGTCCCCAATTTTCTTTAACGCCATTACCGTTTATGTTTATGATGCAACACCCCTGATTTACTTTCGTCCCTAAGGCCTTACTGGAAGCAGAGATAGACCTCGGCCAACTACCGATGGCGAGAACGTGAGGCAGAAAAGGAGACATTTTTTCGAAAAGCACTGGCAAAAGACAACTGGGTAATTTGATTTTCTCTTTTTATTATTTGAAGCTTGAGTGCGGTGCTGATTCTAGAACCCCTGGGCTAGAATAATTTTAAACAATATTTAATATTTGCGAGAAAGATTAGAAATTTGTTCCGGTTGGGACAGTTCTTGAAACAACTTTCGATTTCAAGAGCTTCGAGTAAAAATGCCTCCCTTTTAGAATCTAGTTTAATAGTGGGAAAAAATGCGATGTTTGATTTCTGATTAGCATGCTCATATCATGCTTGTATTTGCTACATATATACATGTTTACCAAGAAAACGAGAGTGTTTTGTAATAGATTTAGGGAAATCTGATTAAAATGTAGAAGGCACCACTTAGTTTTTGCTTTGGAAATTATTTGAATGTGTGTCCATTTCTCATTACGATAGATATTGTGAATCTCTTTTAGATTTTTGTTCTTAAATTGTTTAAAAGTATTAATGTTAAGTCTATTGTCTAGTACTGTTGAGTGAGTTCACTTTATCTTTGCTAATTCGCTGACATTGCTCTTGTTGTATGTGTTGCATATCTCTTTATTTATTATACTCCTTTGATTGTGCCACAATTGAGCATTTCTGCCCAATCGCTAATATACACAATACAATGTCTCACTCTCAGAGATGGCCTTTGATTTCAATTTCTTTTGGTTTAATATGGTATCGATAGCAATAGCAGTTTTTCCAGTTTGTCGGTACCCGATTAGAAGTTCTCGTGACCACGACCTATAGGAACCATGCTATCCATCCACGTCAAAGCAAGAAGAAAAATCACAGCATAAGACATGAAAACCAATACTGATAACCTAGTTGGGGGAAAGTTACAGATTGCTTCTATTTCACACTAATAACCTAGTTGTATGTTCAGATTTAGTGGCCAGGATAGTTGAGGAGGAAAAAAATAGCGAAATTGAGATAAAGAATAGCCTCATATATAATCTTTGTT
>RWGZ01001130.1:101214-115369 GCA_009725065.1 Utricularia reniformis | reverse complement strand
TTCTCCCCACGTATTGATTTAATCGATCATTAGTACGCGGCATCTGGTTTCTTCGAACCAAAAGGCATAATTGAAAAACTTGAAGCCGACAAACTTAAACAATATGTCAATGTCGACGATAGATATGGGTCCTCTGACCATGCTTCTCTCAACTAAGTGAAAACAACATATACTCTGTAGTCATCATTCGACTTTGGAGCCATAAATAGGTCTGCGACCGATTATGTGTATTTCATAGTGCCATTGCTTGCAATATGATTTCCACATCTTCAATAAGTATCTTTTCATTTTCACGGGAGAATATCCACTTCTTTCGATGAATTTAATTGCATCTTAAAATTCCCCAGTACTAGATGTTCCATGTTTATACCATGTTCTCTATTTTCTTCTAGAACAAAACCATATCATGTTAATACACTCGATCTTTCATTTAGAATGTCACCATATGAAGGCATTTCTTTGCACTAGACGCCCTCGTATCGCTTCGGAACATAACACTAGGAACATATCTTGCCAACACATGATTTCCCTTTTACTCCGGAACATAATAATAGAGCGATCAAAGTGGAGTAGTGATATGATATCTCCGATTAGATTTAAAGCACTTCTTCCATGGCAAAATTATAAAAGAGGATACTGATATTACCCGGGTATGTTCTCTTGTATTTATCCTTACCCGGCGGCTCGTCCGACGTGATTATTGGTATTTTCGGTATTTTCATATTTTTATCGGATGACATTCTCAAGTGTTATTCTCACAATTCTGGCTCGATGGGCCCCGTATAAAGTCTCTGTAAGCATTTTGAGATGTTTTGGGTCATTTCGGCCCCAGACGGGGCTAGGGGTATTTTCTTAATTTGTCACCCGGGGGAGCACCGGTCAGGTGCAATGATGTTATGTGGCTGTATATTCGACATCTGGAAGCAGTGAATTATTTTACGAGGTTCTTCGGTATTTTATCATCGATATTTCCACCTAATTCTTGATCGAGACGCATTTCCGAAGTTCTATTGCGGAATGACATTTGTTCTAATTTAATTGGATATTATTTAGGTGCCTTGGGCTTAATCTAATGAAATTGGGCTCTTGGGCCTAAAACTTATTGATTGGGCTGGATTTCTCTATAAATAGGAGTCCTAAGGCATTGATAAGGGATTCGGACCCTTTTCGCATCTCCCAAGGCAAGACTTTCGCTCGAAATCGCGAGACTTCGTTTTTCAGCCACTATTCGCGAGAAATCGTACCAAATCTCGCGGCCACCCTCATCTGGGTAACTATTTGCGAGAACTCGCACCGAAACTCGCGGCCACCCTCATCTGGATTACTATTCGCGAGAACTCGCACCGAAACTCGCGGCCACCCTTATCTTGATTAGTATTCGCGAGAACTCTTGCCTGCAGTCACTATTCACGAGTTCTTGCTCGTACAGTGTTCTCTGCGTTGCTCGTACAGTGTCGGCTGCGTTGCTCGTACAGTGCCGGCTGCGTTTCTCGTACAGTGCCGGCTGCGTTGCTAGTACAGTGCCGGCTGAATTGCTAGTACAGTGTTTTCTGCGAGTTGTTGATCACAACTCGCGGCTGCCGGTTTTTTGAGCCCGACTGATCGTTTTCGATCGTTTTTCGAGCCGTTTTTCCCCGTATTATCATTATTACCTCATTGTATTTGTATCGCTTGATTATTATAGTGGAAACCAAGGTAGAGCTTTGCTCTCCCGAGAACGTAAGCCCACACATTGTGGGCCCAACCTCGTATATCGCTCGTGTCCCACAAACAATCTAATTTCGAGTAAATCATAAATTGACTGACCTAAAAATAAATACCCAAAATATTTTTAGACTAGATCAGTTTGGCGCCGTCCGTGGGGACTCGAGATTTTTATCCCATTGTGATATCACCCTGAGATATTTATTATTCGAAGACACATATATTTCTATATAGTCATTCCTAAGTCGAGAAATGAAGCAGATCGAGATATTTTGATGATTGACATTGTTTATAGCTTATCGTAGTATTTGGATCGGGTTACTTATTTACTGGACCCATGTGCCTAATTTAGAAATTAATGGGTCATTATATATTGCACTCAATTATTGGTGGGCCTAATGAGTTATAATTAGGCTGGACAAATCACCTATATAAACATGGTTAAAGTGTTAAGGAGGGAAGCTTGGATTCTTGACCTAAGGAGGAGGCGCTATTCTTTTCTTTTTCGCCCGGGAAACTACGACTACGGCCATCAAAACATCATCTTTTTTCTTTGGTTTTCTACCTCATGTTCTCCTATTGTAAATCTAAGAACTTGACATTTATAGTGGATTCAAAGGCTACGGCCGGGGTTGTTTTTTATCCTTTCTTTTACAGAAAGGTTTTCCACCTACAAAAATCGTGTCTTTTTACTTCTTGCTTTCGTACTACTTTTTCGTTCGACCCCTATCCGTAAAAGGGGTCTAAATTTTGTTATTGCAGATTTTTGCAGTGATAACATTGGCGCCGTCCGTGGGGACGTTTTTAATCCCATTGAGTTTTTATCCGGAGTTTAGGATGGAAAACGCGAATATATTTTCGATTCAGCGCAGCTTCGGTATTAAGTTTTTTCTGATTATTGAACCATTGGATCGGTCTGAAATTTTGGTATATAGTTGTAAACATATTTATCTCGGTTCTGAATGGTAAAGATCGAATTTTATGGTCGTTTGGATTTTCGAATTAACGTTGGTTTACAAGTGACTGTTTCTGATTATTCAAGTATACAAAAGTTGGTTTTTCGATTCGAATCTCAGAGATGTAACATCGGATTGTTCTGAAATTTTTAGCATGGTTTGATACATATCTTTCGGTCTTCTGATTGGTGAAAAGCAGTTTTTATGGTACTTTCATATTTCGGTTTACTATCCGAATATATGGTTGTTATTTCTAATCCTATATTAATGCGATGTTCGGGTATTCTATTTAGTTTGCATTATTGGACCGTTGGATGTTTCTGAAATTTATTTATATTAGTCTAGACGTATTGATTAATGTTCAAGATGGTGGAGATTGATTTTGAATTCTCTTTCGGTTTTGAATTCAAGACGAACTTTCAAAGTTTCAATCTGCGTTTTCTGATATATTGAGTTGTGATATTCTATATGTAGTGCTTTATTTCACCTTTGGATTATTCTGAAATTTGCATATATTATTCACGACACATTGTGCTATGTTCCCAACGGTGGAGATCAGTTTCGATAATTATTTCGCTGTTCAAATTATCGACGGACAAACAATATTTCTTATTATCCAGAATCCGTTATTTTTGGATTTCTAATATGGATATGATTATTTCATCTTTGGATCGTTGTGAGACTTATATATATTGATCAAGACGGATTATTCAATGTTCTGAACGGTCTTCGTTGTGAAAAGTCCAGATCGATTGATCTTATTTATTTCGGATTTTAAATTATGTAATCCAAAGAAGATGGATTTCTATATTTTATGGATTGAGATGATGTTGATTTTATGATAATCTCTTCGTGTTGGTATTCTTTATGGTATCTCATGAATGATTTACTAGGTGACTCGTATGTATTATCATTCATAAGTTGGTAAATTGTTATGATATAGTATCAAGATTACATTTTTATTTTTGAACGGAATCAATCATATGATTGATTATAATAGTACTTCAATTATATTTTTATCAAGATATGGTTATATTCTGAAAATCTTATCGTTTTGGTATTATCTCCGGTATCTTCATAATGATTGACGAATGGATTTTTATGCCTTATTATGATATTTTTCTTCATCATGTGAGGAAAAGAATTTGAGATTCTAAATTACCAAGGATATTTGATTTTCATAATTTTTGACTGTCGGTTATCGCCACCTTAACAACGAGTTATTTAATCTATATAGAATCTTATGGATAACCGGAAACTCATAGGAAAGATTACAAAGCGATATATGAAGTAAAGTTGTCTGTCTCTCCCGAGACACGCAAGTGTCTGAATTGACGTTCTTATTTATAATAAGAATAGTCAGAAAATTGCCGTATGGATGACACGAGGGTGATGTATTACCGGGGACTCAATCAATACTTTCGGAAGAACCCCCGGTCGCCGAAATCATTACTCATCCTTCTCGGAGCAGGAATTCATCCGGGAGGGCATTTATTAGGTATCTACTTCCTCGGTGTTTATCAAAATATTTTGAACGAATGTTTTAGTATCCAGCGAAAGTATCGAATTATGTTCAGCTCTCCTGGATGGCCGTTTATGAGAAATGAGAGGAATGTTCTTGGTCTTATGTATCTGCATGACGAAAATAAATTAATATTGTCCAATGTCGATCAGCTTGTGAAAGTTTGATGGAGTATTTGAGTAAAGAATAGTTAATGTCGCCACCTTTCCCTGGGGAGCCGTTGGTTTTATAGTTTGTATTGTCAAGAGAAGTTTTGAGAAAGTTGACATATAGCATCGGTCAGTAAATTATGTTAGTAGGAAACTACCAATGGCCGAATCTTGATACACTTACATTAGTTCTATTCGGGAAGGAGAACTAAAATCATTTGAGTGTGAATTTTACGAAAATAATGGTATATGTAGAATATTAACTGGCAATGAGAGACCAATCAATTAGTTTCTTTCAGTGAAGCATTCTAAAGAATTCAGATATGATGTCGTAATATTACCGATGAACATTGGGGACTTATGAATACAAACACCTGGCCAATATGGAAGGACATGAAGTTGTTATGAGAGTTTTGAATTGAAGTGATAATGTTATGATTGTGATATGTTAACCAGTAATAGTGACGAAAAGAATACAAGGAATTTGGAGTCTATTCCACTTGGAAATTTATAGAATGGAGTGAAATCTAATATTATGAGAATTCTTTCTACATATTCTGGAGGATCAGAACGTCGTGCCTATCTATTCTAGGAATTCATTTATCTATTGCACTTATTAATTCATATTTATCAGAAATTGAATCGGTGTCAACATTTTGCCTATCGGAATATGGGGGATCGGTATATTAATTCCCCTCACTATCAAGAAAGTTGAGATGAGTAAGCATGTTGGCAAGTTGTACTTTGCATGNTATATTATTCATGACACATTGTGCTATGTTCCCAACGGTGGAGATCAGTTTCGATAATTATTTCGCTGTTCAAATTATCGACGGACAAACAATATCTTTTATTATCCAGAATCCGTTATTTTTGGATTTCTAATATGGATATGATTATTTCATCTTTGGATCCTTGTGAGACTTATATATATTGATCAAGATGGATTATTCAATGTTCTGAACGGTCTTCGTTGTGAAAAGTGCAGATCGATTGATCTTATTTATTTCGGATTTTAAATTATGTAATCCAAAGAAGATGGATTTCTATATTTTATGGATTGAGATGATATTGATTTTATGATAATCTCTTCGTGTTGGTATTCTTTATGGTATCTCCTGAATGATTTACTAGGTGACTCGTATGTATTATCATCCTAAGTTGGTAAATTGTTATGATATAGTATCAAGATTACATTTTTATTTTTGAACGTAATCAATCATATGATTGATTATAATAGTACTTCAATTATATTTTTATCAAGATATGGATATATTCTGAAAATCTTATCGTTTTGGTATTATCTCCAGTATCTTCATAATGATTGACGAAGGGATTTTTATGCTTTATTATGATATTTTTCTTCATCATGTGAGGAAAAGAATTTGAGATTCTAAATTATTTGGGATATATGATTTTCATAATTTTTGACTGTCGGTTATCGCCACCTTAACAACGAGTTATTTAATCTATATAGAGTCTTATGGATAACTGGAAACTCATAGGAAAGATTACAAAGCGATATATGAAGTAAAGTTGTCTGTCTCCCCCAAGACACGCAAGTGTCTGAATTGACGTTCTTATTTATAATCAGAATAGTCAGAAAATTGCCGTATGGATGACAAGAGGGTGATGTATTACTGGGGACTCAATCAATACTTTCGGAAGAACCCCCGGTCGCCGAAATCATTACTAGCCTTCTCGGAGCAAGAATTCATCCAGGAGGGCATTTATTAGGTATCTACTTCCTCGGTGTTTATCAAAATATTTTGAATTCGAAAGAACATCCAGAAGCTTGCCTTTGTATGTATTCAGTTTGTTCATGATTAAAGAATATTTGAAAGAGCGCAATATATCATTATCGAAGACTATGATGCATAATTCTTCGGTTTTCACCTATGAGCCTATTTATATGGTTATCAATTAGAAGAAACTGATATCACGGAATATTATTTTGCTCTATGGAATTCTATCAAGAAATTTTATTGAGTTCTTTATATGTTTCAGACATGTTATCTATGGCTTTGGTTGTTTATGTTTCGATACTCAGAGTCTAGCGAAGGTTAATGCATCCTTAATGGTAATACGAACTATCTGAGGCTTTTGCACATCATTCAAGGAGATTTGAGAATTTCGTGAAGTAGTCGTTTCACCCTGGTTTCCATGTTGATTGAGAAATATTACATGCCTTCATCGATTAAAGCTCCTTATTTCGATCGTGTGGGTCTGCTTTAATGAGGTACCATACAGTTAACATAATGGCGATTATAACGCAAACCAATTGAGTTTCGCAACCCTCGGAATTTTATTGAGGATTTGCAGTTAAAAAGCATTATTAGACTAAGGAAAATGGATTAAACTCTATTTGATTGTCATATTATTGATAGCAATGATCATATTGTGAATGATGTATCTAATTGTTGTTCTTAATCATCCGAAATGGTATTCGTTCAGAATAGTCTTAATTATCCGGAATGGTATTCGTCTGGAATAATATTTATAAGGACTTCAAGCAATTGGTTATTAGTCGTAGCATCACTGTATCTGCCATTGTTGATTAATTGATCATTCTAAATTCTTTTATGGAGTTATCTATCAAGGTTACTTGTTTGGAGTTATATATCGTGAAGGGGACATCGAATTTATATATTTTATTAATTGTCCAGAATGGTATTCATCCGGAAATTTAATTTTATGGAACTCTACTTCTTCAAATTTATTTTAATGATCATTTGGAATAGTATTATTCCGGAAATATATATTTATGGGACTTGATTTCTTAATTCACCTACGACATTATTGAGTTGAACTATTAAGCCCCAACCATTACATTTTATGTTAGTCGGATTTAAGAATAATTGTTGCTCCCGAAGGATCTATTTTCTCCTAATATCTTTGGGAGATAAAAAAATATTGAGTAATTTACTGGTGGTATTTGTAGTGGTGGATTTTCTTATCATCCCTTGTAATGATATTCTAAAGTATTGTTTTATATTTGTTCGAGCCGATTGTATCCAAGCTTCATTTGATGATGAAGTTTCCTATCTCATCATGTATCGGAAAGATGAAAGGGAACCGGGAGTTATCACCACATTCTTGTTGTAATATCATGTGCCAAATTGCTATAGAATGCTACAGTGCGAAGAAATTAGTTTGGATTGTGGATGTTCTATCATAAAACATGAGTGGATTCAAATGATGTGGTCTTCTCGGAAGTATAAAAAAAATGATAAGCAGATGAAACATGCGGTTATTAAAGCAGTTTGAAATGGAGAATTGTCATAGTGTTGTTATTCAGGTTTGAAATAGAGATGTCAACATAGATTGAAAATGATTCATTAGAAGAAGCAGAAGTTCTCCCCGAAAAAGAAAAGGCAATTGATGAATATGTTGGAAGTTTGTTGTAAGCATGACTCATCAAGCTTGTAAGATACGTATATTGGATCACGAATCAATTGGTTGTCCCAATGTTGAATAATAGCTGGAGAGTTCGTATGATGATAGATTCGAGGTGCGATTTTGAGTTTCTTAATTATGCCTTTTGTTTTGAAGAATGAGGGAACCACGTATCAACCTAGGTGGATTCATATTTAAGGATACGATCGATGAATGTTTGGAACTCTACATCAAGGAATGCAGACAAAGAGTCGACAATGCGGAAATCATGTTAAGCATATGAACGAATGTTTTAGTATCCTGCGAAAGTATCGAATTATGTTCAGCTCTCCTAGATGGGCGTTTGTGAGAAAGAGGAGGAATGTTCTTGGTCTTACGCGTCTGCAAGATGAATAGAAATTAATATTGTCCAATGTCGATCGAATTGTAAAAGTTTGATGGAGTATTTGAGTAAAGAATCGTTTATGTCGCCACATTTCCCTGGGGAGCCGTTGGTTTTATAGTTTGTACTGTCAAGAGAATTTTGAGAAAGCTAACTTGGTTAGACACAATGAAAAATAACATCGGCCAGTAAATTATGTTAGTAGAAAACTACCAATGGCCGAATCTTGATACACTTACATTAGTTCTATTCAGAAAGGAGAACTAAGATCATTTGAGTGTGAGTTTTATGAAAATGATGGTATATGCAGAATATTCACTACAAAGAGAGACCGATTAATTAGTTTCTTTCAGGGAAGCATTCTAAAGAATTCAGGTATGANTAATTTGAGGGATAGGATCCGCCTCAAATTCTTCATCGAAAATATCTTCATTAGAAATCCGAGTAGTCATGATAATAGTAGAAATCCACACTCAGCAATAAAGCCCTCAATGGGATAAAAATCTCGTTCCCCACGGACGGCGCTAAACTGATCTAGTCTAAAAATGTTTTGGGTATTTATTTTTAGATCAGTCAATTTATGATTAATTCGTAATTTATGTTGTTGTGGGGACACGAGCGATATACGAGGTTGGGCTCACAATGTGCGGGCTTACGTCCTCGGGAGAGCGAAGCTCTACCTTGGTTTTCACTATAATAATCAAGTGGTACAAATACAATGAAGTGATAATGATAATACGGGTGAAAACGGATCGAAAAAACGGTCGAATATGCGGTTGCGTCGCACTGGACGCGAGTGAACAGTGCAGGCAAGTGGACTGGGCGCGAGACGGGTACTGTTCGCGACGAGTGGAGGACTGGACGCGAGTCAGGGTGACTCGTCGCTGCTGGGCTGTTTAGGGTGACTGGACGCGAGTCAGGGTGACTCGTCGCGGCTAGGTTCAATGAGCCACTGGACGCGAGTCAAGGTGACTCGTCGCGGCTAGGCTGTTTGTTCGCGAGTCAGAGGTCAAGTTTCGCCTTGGGTAGTGTGACAAAGTCTGAACCCCTTCTCAATGCCTTGTGACTCCTATTAATAGAGGAATTTAGCCCAAAATTCACCCTTTTGGGCCCATAAGCCTAGTTCACCTCACTTAGCCCAAAATGATTAAATATTCATAATTATGATATAATAAATGCCATGTTGATCTCGAAGACTCGGGAACCAACCCGGACAAGATGTTAGTCGGAAATACGATCAGAAAATTCCCGAGAAACTCAAATATTGATCCTTCACTTTTAGATAGCGAATTCGCAGCCAAACAACCCTATTGCACCTGTTCGGTGCACTCCCGGTGGCAAATGACGAAAATACCCCTGGCTTCGTCCGGGGCCGAAATGGCCCGAAATACCTCAAAATGCTTACAGAGGCTTTATATGTCGCTCGTCAAGCAATAATGACGAGAATACCACTTGAGAATGCCATCCGATAAAAATATGAGAATACCGAAAATACCGAGAATACCGAAAATACCAATAGCCACGTTAGACGAGCTCCCGGGTGAGAATAAATACAAGAGAATATACCCGGGTAATATCAAGTTCTATTCAGAAAAGGAGAACTAAGATCATTTGAGTGTGAGTTTTATGAAAATGATGGTATATGCAGAATATTCACTACAAGGAGAGACCGATTAATTAGTTTCTTTCAGGGAAGCATTCTAAAGAATTCAGGTATGATGTCGTAATATTACCGATAAACACTGGGGACTTATGACTACAAACACCTGGTCAATAAGGAAGGACATGAGGATGTTATGAGAGTTTTGAATTGAAGTGATAATATCATGATTGTGATCCGTTAACCAGTAATAGTGACGAAGCAAATACAAGGAATCTAGAGTTTATTCCACTTGGAAACTTATTGAAGGAAGTGAAATCTATTGTTATGAGAATTCTTCCTACATATTATGGATTAGCAGGACGTCGTGCCTATCTATTCAATGAATTCATTTATCTCTTGCACTTATTATCTCCTATCTATCGGAAATTGAATCAGTGTCAACAATTTGCCTATCCGAATATGGGGGATCTGTATATTAATTCTCCTCACTGTCAAGAAAGTTGAGATGAGTAAACATATTGGCAAGTTGTACTTTGAATGTAACATTTCGTATCGGATTACATCGGTGGTAAGAAAATGAACGTATAAGATCCCAAATTTAAGCGGAGAGGAGCTGCCACGGACTTGGCATATTTCCAATTTGCGCAAGTATTATGTATAGACGTGACTCATCGATCTTTTTAAAATAAAAATTTTCCCTAAACCGTCTTATGGACGGGCCGAATGACACCGTTTTATGAACGGGTCGAGAGTGTGATGGCGCCGTCTTATGGACTGACCGAATGACACCGTTTTATGAACGGGTCGAGAGTGCGATGGCGCTGTCTTATGGACGGGGCGAGTAAGTGGTGACGCCGTCTTATGGACGGGTCGAGAGTGTGATGAACCCGGGTGCAAGTATATACCGGTGGTGAGAGTGTGATAGCCCCGGGTGCAAGTATATACCGGCGGCGAGAGTGTGATGGCCCCGGGTGCCAGTTTATACCGGAGGCGAGAGTTTGATGACCCCGGGTGCAAGTTTATTCCGTCGGCGAGAGTGTGTTGACCTCGGGTGCAAGTTTATACCGGAGGGAAAGTGTGTTGATCTCTGGTGCAAGTTTATACCCCAATGGTAAACGTGATGGGTGTTACTTGAGGCCCACGGGTGCTTGTTGAGACCCGATCATATTAGAATAATTAGGGCGCTACTTGAGGCCCACGGGTGGTTGTTGAAACCCGAGTTATGAAGTTAAGTAGGGCGCTACTTGAGGCCCACGAGTGATTGTTGAGACCCGAGCTGTGAAGTTAAGTGGGGCGCTAGTTGAGGCCCGTGATTGTTGGGTGCTCGTTGAGACCCATAAGTGAGGGCGATATTGGATGCTTCTCGAGATCCGTGAAAAGACATGCTTTCTCCGTGGCCCTCAAAAGTCCACCTAATCCAAGGTATTGGATCTGCCTATACGGGATTATGCCCAATCTAAGTAAGGGGTTTTGGGCGATTTTTGCGGACCAACACCGGGATTTCATGGATTCTCTTTATGGCTTGGTATTTTTGTGGCATAACAAAATGGATCTCTCCGTTATCCCCCTCTCTTACAAGAACCAACGCAGGGGAGGCTCTACCCGAGCCTAAGCTTGGAAAAATCGATATTCCGGAGGGGCGGCACCCAAACCCCCAAGGGCCAACGCGCCACGGCCAAATGTAAGAGGATGCGGTTATGGAGGACAGCGTGGCCAACGTCAAGGTGGTGGCCAGAGAGGATTCTTTATTGGCGGTAGACAGAATCAGAGAGGTGGAAGGAGAGGAAACAACTATCGTGGTCGCGGCAGGTATCAGCCGCAAAGGAATCAGCAAGGGTATGGGTATGATGCTTACCCACCAGTCCCGGCGAATCATCAAGCACTACCTCCTCCTCCTCCGGTTGACCCCAACCAGGGTCAACCTATTTTGAATGTTGAAAATACCCAACCGAGATGGGGAAACTTAGGCCCCAACATTATGACTATCGCCGGGGGAAAGAGTGTCGGCGATTCGAACCGCGCCCGCAAACGTTCTTATCAGGCATTACATCAGAAGGGGCGCTTTATGGAAGTGAACATGGTCCAGTTGACAGATTTGGACAGGATGACAATCTCTTTCGGTCCGGAGGATCTATCTGGGGTTTTCTCCCCACAAGACGATGCGTTAGTCGTCTCTCCTATTATTGCTAATCATCCTGTCTCACGAGTGTTGGTGGACACCGGAGCTGCTACCAATATTTTGACTCTTGCAGCTTTTGAACAGATGGCACTGAAAGGAACCACCCAACTCCAACCTGTGCACACAAAACTAGTTGGTTTTAATAATAGCGTNATCATCTCATTGTACTTGTACCGCTTGATTATTATAATGGAAACCAAGGTAGAGCTTTGCTCTCCCGAGGACGTAAGCCCACACATTGTGGGCCCAACCTCGTATATCGCTCGTGCCCCACAAAAAATCTAATTTAGAATTAATCATAAATTGACTGATCTAAAAACAAATACCCAAAATATTTTTAGACAAGATCAGAGAGTAGTCGCGAGAAGTCGTTCGTAATGTCGCGGTCACTGTGCTGAGAGAGTTGTCGCGAGAAGTCGGCTGAAATGTCGCGAGAGAGTTTGTGTTTCCGCGAATAAGTACTGTGACAGGGGCCGGATCCCCGTGTCGGGAAAAAATCCCGAGATTTTGGCCCGAGCTCAGAATCTGATGTTCTTAGTGTCAAAACGATCGCGTCTGCGAGGGGTTCTCAACCCTACTATCCGTTTTTCCGGAAAAATTCCCGAGCAAGTATCGACTTTCGGGAGGAGCCGTTAATATATGGTTTACGACTCAGACTCTGAATCTGAAAACCATGGGACTATTGATATTACCCTGGTATATTCTCTTGTATTTATCCATACACGGGGACTCGTCCGACGTGGTTACTGGTATTTTCGGTATTTTCATATTTTTATCGGATGGCATTCTCAATTGGTATTCTCCCAATTCTGGCCCGCCGGGCCTCATATAAAGTCTCTGTAAGCATTTTGAGATGTTTCGGGTCATTTCGGCCCCGGACGGGGCCAGGGGTATTTTCATAATTTGCCACCCGTGAGCGCACCGGTCAGGTGCAATGATGTTATGTGGCCGCGTATTCGCTATCTGGAAGCAGTGGATTATTTTACGAGGTCCTCCGGTATTTTCTCATCGATATTCCCGCCTAATTCTAGACCGGGACGAATTTACGAAGTTCTGTTGCGGAATGGCTTTTCTTCTAATTTAATTGGATATTATTTAGGTGACTTGGGATTAATCTAATGAAATTGGGTTCTTGGGCCTAAACTTGTTGATTGGGCTACATTTCTCTATAAATAAGAGTCCTAAGGCATTGAGAAATGATTCGGACCCCTTTTCGCATCTCTTAAGGCAAGACATTCGCTCCAAATCGCGAGACTTCATATTTCAGTCACTCTTCGCGAGAACTCGCACCTAAACTCGCGACCACCCTCATCTGGGTCACTATTCGCGAGAACTCGCCCAATTCGCGCGGCCACCCTCATCTGGTCACTATTCGCGAGAACTCGTACCAGTTCGCGCGTCCACCCTCACCTGGTTACTATTCACGAGAACTCGCATCTGCAGTTACTATTCGCGAGTTCCTGCTCGTACAGTGTTCTCTGCACTGCTCGTACAGTGCCGGCTGCACTGCTAGTACAGTATTTTCTGCAAGTTATCAACCACAACTCGCGGCTGTCAGCTTTCCGAGCCCGACTGAGTGTTTTCGATCATTTCGCGAGCCGTTTTCGCCCGTATTATCATTATCATATCATTGTAATTGTATTCTCCGAATATTATAGTGGAAACCAAGGTAGAGCTTTGCTCTCCCGAGGACGTAAGCCCACACATTGTGGGCCCAACCTCGTATATCGCTCGTGTCCCACAAACAATCTAATTTTGAGTAAATTATAAATAAACTGATCTAAAAATAAATACCCGAAATATTTTTAGACTAGATCACACTGTTTTTAGGAAGGTGTGCTTATCGAGGGAGAGGTGTTGAGATGGTTTATGTGTTAACATATGGTCTAGATACCTAATAGTCCCCTACTAAAATGGGTAGGCGCCGGAAGAATGTTGGAGGCGACCAAGATCGGGGCATAGAATAGCATCTTCGGGGTCCAGTCAGTACCATCCGATGTAGCGCACGCGGCAAGTATCCTTTCCAAAGCCTTAGGAGTAATGGATCGCGGGATAGGATAGTAAGACTCCGGAAGGAAAGGCACCTCTTCAATTGGGAACCGCCAAGGAAGACTAAGCACGGATGATCTGGTGGAACCCACACCAGTGACAAAAAAGAAATGCTTCTTCCAGTCATGATTCGAGTGAGGAGTAGAGAATGGGAAGGGGCATTTCTTGTGCCTTTGGCGAAAAAAGATGCAACCCTGGGCACCATAATGGATAGC
>RWGZ01001130.1:0-97497 GCA_009725065.1 Utricularia reniformis | reverse complement strand
CCAAATTTGTCAAAACTATGAAATTACGGTGACCAAATCCGCGATTATCAAAGTTCAGGATTTCGAATGCAAAAATTACAAATCTCGGGAATCAAATTCGTTATACATAAACAACATTCAAGACCAATTTCGCAAAAAATTGGAAAGTTAGGATTGTTTTGAATATCACTTTGTTAAAACTAAAAAACACCAAGTCAAACAACTCTGTAATTTACTTTTTTATGATTAATATTTTACTATATCTATAATTTATTAAATGATGATATTATATATCCCTTTTATCATTGAGATTTGTCCACTATATATACATATACTATGTTCCCTTAAAAGTCGTTTTAGAGCAACCGTACAAAATTTCTCCATCCTTCAAGGAACCCTAGCACGACAAGAATTTGTTCTGGTAATGAAATTCGTCCTTAATGATTATCCGAACATTTTGTAAGTTTTCATTATTTTCTTAAATTGCGATTCAATTCAAGCATGTTTTTTAAAATGTATTGAAGGAGACTACACATGGAATATTGGTGTTCATTATTCGGTAAAAACCGAATACCGAACCATATATCGAATTTTTTTACTAAACAAATATTAAATTATGAAATCGGTTGCGTATTCGGTTTATAAAGTTCGGTCATTTGGGTGTTTGGTGTTTGGTTTCGGTTCGATAAAAATTCGGTATTCGGTACCGAATTTACCCTTTTGTTTAATTTAAAACTAATATTTTTATATATAAATATATATATTATTATTATTAATTTCAATTCCGAAATTTAGTATATACTGAAATCTAATCGAAAAATTTCAGTATTTACCGAGCCGGACATACAAAAATTCGATTCGGTAACTAATTATTTAACGTATTCGTTATTTACGTAATGAAAAATGTTTTCCTTGTTAAGGAATACAGGTTGATATATGTAATTGATAAACGCTAAATATTATAAATATTTTCCTAGATATTTATTGCTTGTGTTTCATGATATTTTGATACGTGGAGTATGCTCAAATTTTCAATGACGTGTTTGTTCTCTTTAGTCAGAAAACATATGTAATGTTAATAACAGGGCCTTTTCGAAAAAGTGAAGACGAAAGTAGCTTTAAATCATAACAAAACAAACTCCTACAACAGGGGAAAAACATGAATGATAATGGCTAAATCTGAGGCATATGTGATTTTCGAGTTTTTTGATAGGCGTAACAGTGTCAGAGGAGTAAAAATAAAATAAATCACTGAAAAAAAAAAAAAATTTAATTAATAATAGTGATACCGGTCGTTTCAACAAAATAGCAGTGATTGACGTGTGAGTAGCCCGGTTTCTGTAACACGAGAAACCGGGCTATGCTTTTTCTTTATTTTTTAAGCGTAGCCCGGTTTCTGTTAAACGGAAACCGGGCTGGTTTTAAAAAAAAAAAATTTTAATTAAAAAAAAAATCTGTTGGACGGAAACCGGGCTGGATTTTTTAATTTATTTTTTTAAAATAGAGCGCGGTTTCTGTTAAACGGAAACCGGGCTCCGCTTTTCTTTTTTTTAATTAAAAAAATACGTTTATATTTTTTTTAAATGACCTGTTCTGGTTTCGTTTTCATTCACGCAAACGGTTGTTCTTCTTCTACTTAATTGCCTGAAAGAAGAGAATCAGAAGTTGGAAAGTCAGTTAGCAGAAGGTATAGTTTGCAAGGTTGAGTTAACTACACAGTTGGAACTGCTTCGGAACGAAAATGAATTGTTAAAGGTAACTTTTAAGTATTTTATTAATAAAGTGCTTATAATAAACTTTTGATATTGTATGTTGTAAGGTCAATTCAATAGATCTCAGGGTTATGACGATGAAAGGATTGGCCCGGAAATCGATTGGCTGCAAAAAAAGGTCGAGGAACTTGAAAAACTCGTTGCTCATTTGCAGAAAGAATTGGGCAAGTCGAAGCCTTCGACCACGACGGCAAGGCGACGCCGCACTTCCACATCACGTGTTCGTGGGGGACAGGGGTCGACATCTACGTCTAATGTCGTCTTAGTGTCAAGCAGCGATGTTGTGAAATTTTGCGGCAAGTGAAAGAAGAAACAGGAGAATTATCATATAACTATTTATCACATCTCTATTTATAAATGTTTGAATTTTATTTATTTAATGTTTGAATTTTGCCGTCCCACTTATTTATAAATGTTTGAAATTTAATTTATTTAATGTTTAAACTTTTATTTAATTTATTTGAAGAAACAGGGCCCGTTATTTTTATTAAAAAAATTTAAATAGAGCCCGGTTTCTGCTATTGCAGAAANATAATATATCAAATAAAGATTAGATAAATCGGTGTATCGGCTCATCCAATATACTAAGGCTGAGCAAAAATGTTGGAATACCAAATATCATGCCAAAATTTTGTTATTTCGGTATTTGGCATTCGGTATGGTATTTATTTTTATAAAATTATGAAATTTGGTTTGGTATTCGGTAAAAAGAATAAAAATTCGGTATATACCGAATTATCAAATTAATTTATATAATATTTATATATTTTAAATTTTTTAATTGAGCCATGATTCATTCCATTATTATTATCGAATTTTGATATCTTTACATATTAGGAAGTCATTAGCATGATATTTCACATATTTGTCCAAATGACACGTGATATTTTTGTTATGTCAAACTACACAATTTCTTCTAAATCTGCTATTAGAGTATAAACTTGAATAATTGAAGATTGTTTTATTACATAGATACAATAATGTGATCGATGACTTAATCATTGTTTTTTAAAAATATTTTTCTATGTATTTGATTTTAGATATGCATGAGATATTCTTGATTATTTTTTAGGTGATTTAAATATGATATTTTGGTACCAATAACGAAATACCGAAATTATTTCGGTATTTCGGTTCAGTACCAAAAAAATATTGGATTGGAGTCGATATTCGATTTTGTTGATAATTTGATATTCAGTATTTTAATATTTAGTTTGGTTTGATATTTGATACCAAACGCTCACCCCTATAGTATACTGATTGATATCGATTTTTAAAACATTGATGTTTTTGTATATTTAGATATAATATAACCATGAGAACTAATATTAATTTAGGGTAAAAACGATAAATATTTCATATTGAAAAACATATTTAAAGTTAACAAATAAAATAAAAAAATATTATACTTGGCAATTTTTTGAATGTGTGGTTCATTAATACTTCAAACGTAACTCCCAAGATCATTAATTCCAACTCTTGCCACGTTAACAAAACCTACTCATAACTCCTTATATTTAATTTACCTTCAAAACACATATATCTTCCTTGTAACAACAAATCTCTACGTTCATCTCCTTTCTCTTGATGGCTTTTCTGAGGAACGTAGAGGTCTGTTCTTGAGTTGTAAGTGTTGGTTCTGTTGTATATTTATGGTTGTATGGATATGGTATGTGGTTTGTATGAGGTTTGTGTTATCGAAGAAGGATCATACTCAAACTTAACTCCGCAGCATTAACTCAACAGCAAAAGAATGCAGAGAAAAACAGAAAACCAACATAATTCTCACAACGTAACATAAAAAACAAGAACACAATGCCCAATTATAAATGTAGGATGAGCACAGCTCACACATACCCACGATATGGATAACAGATAAAACAGGAAAGAAAAGACAGCAACAGATGGTATTCCCATAGCATGATAAACACATTTCCTTTTTCAGCTTAAGGATGAGTCTTCATATTCCAATGAGCTGTGCCTTTCACTGCAGGGGAAAGTTTCGGCTTTTGTATATTTCTGTAGGATCAATAATCAGATCCTCAATCTGGCCGGGAGTTATCAAAGCTTGAAGTGTCAACACAGCATCATCCAACATTCCCTCTTGCTGTGGAGACTCTTTATTTTCGATAGACTTGATGCCACATAATTCACGTAGATACTTGAATTGTTTAGGACGTAGAGGCTTGGTGAGAATGTCTGCTAGCTGGTGATCTGTTCTTACGTATTTCACTTGAATGATTCCATCCTTGACATAATTTCTGAAGGCATGAAACTTAACACGAATGTGTTTTGTTCTTCCAAAACTGACTGGATTTTCGGCCATGGCCAAGGCAGAGCGGTTGTCTATCCAAAGTATGATTGGCGTCGTGAGTTTTACACCAAGATCCTCAAGTAATTTCCAGAGCCACATTGCATGATTCGCCGCGGCTGCTCCAGCAATATATTCCGCTTCCGCGGTTGATTGTGCTACCACATCTTGTTTCTTTGAGTTCCATGCAAAGCAGCCTGATCCGATAGAAAATAGATATCCCGTGGTGCTTTTACTGTCTTGCTTATCTGCTGCAAAGTCACTATCCACGAAACCATGTAGCTCAAGTGGACAATTTTTCTCAAATCTGATTCCATAGGATTGTGTACCAGCTACATATTTCAGAACCTTCTTAGCAGCATGGAGATGATTTTCGTGAGGCTCTGTCATGAATCGTGAGAGATAGCTTACAGAAAACATGATGTCTACTCTTGTTGCCGCTAAGTATAGTAGGCTGCCTATCAGACTTATATATAAGAACACATCAGCAAGATCAGAATCATCATCCCTACTTGGCTTGCTATCTGGACTCAAAGGCACGGGTGCAGATTTATCTTTATCGGCTCCAAACCTGTTGCATAGATCAACAGTGTATTTTGTTTGAGAGATGCTGATATGATCCGCTGCTTGATGTATTTCCATTCCTAAAAAATAACTCATTTGCCCCAAATTTGTCATTTCAAAGAGGTTCATCAGTTTTACCTTTAATTCATCTATTCGTGCATGATCTTCTCTTGTAATCAAGATGTTGTCCACATATAAAGAAATGATAATCGAAAATCCAGCTTCGCATCTGAGAAAATACACAGTAGGCTCATTTTCACTTCGTTCAAATCCTAACTCTTGAAATTGGCTGTCAATTCTAGAATACCAGGCACGTGGGGCTTGTTTAAGGCCATACAAGGCCTTATGTAATACATATACTTCATGTTCATGTCCTTTCTTCAGAAAACCAAGGGGCTGTTCGATAAAAATTGTTTCTTGCAACGGACCATTGAGAAAGGCCGACTTAACATCAAGATGGTGAACTTCCCAGTTGTTGCAGATTGCTATATTTAGGATGAGTTTGATTGTATCCAACCTGGCAACAGGGGCGAATGTTTCGAGATAATCGATGCCTTGAAGTTGAGCAAATCCTTTAACAATCAATCTAGCCTTGAGCTTGTTTAGGCTGCCGTCCGCATTCAGTTTTGTCCTAAATATCCACTTGACCCCAATTGTCTTTCTATTTGGAGGTTTTTCGACTAGAGACCACGTCTTGTGTTTCTCAATCATGTCCAGTTCTTCCTTCATCGCATTTTTCCAGCCAGGATTTGCTAAAGCCATTTCCAAGTTCGTTGGTTCTTTGGTGATGATCATGTTGCATGAGTTCAGTATCCTGGATAAGCTTTTGTATTTCCGGGGTGTGTGATCAATATTCTCGTCACTGGTATCATGATCACTGTCTGTTGCATCTTCACCTTCTTGATCATTATTTTCTTGATCTGGACTTTCACTTCTGCATGGAGAATGCACTTCAACAGAATTCACTTCTGTTGGATGAGTTCTGCTCTCTGGAATTTGGGAGTTAGTTTCCGCAGATTCTCCAGTCTCTAGATCAGTGGATAAATCTGTTTGTGGTTCAGAGGTCTCGAAGGTTAAAGGTATAGATATTTCAATATGCTTTTCTTTCAAAGCTTCACAATCATGAGCAGTTTTATCTGCTTCAAAGCTTGTGTGAGCAGTTTTAACAGACATTTCATCGGGGGCAATGCTTTCTTGAGTCCAATCCCAGTGTTTTGCTTCATCCACCATTACGTCTCTGCTGATAATTACTTGTCCAGATTTTAAGCTATAGACTCTGTAAGCTTTCGAAACATCAGAGTATCCTAAGAAAATACCGACTTCCGATTTTGCATCCAGTTTACTTCTTCTTTCGTTCGGAACGTGTATGTAGCAGATGCTACCAAATACTTTCAAGTGCTTCACAGATGGTTTAAATCCATGCCATAGCTCAAAGGGGTAACTCCGTTTGTGGCCTTGGTTCCGAGTCTGTTCATCAAATACACAGAGGTATTTGCAGCTTCTCCCCAGAATCTTTGGGGCAGTTTCTTTTCGAAAAGCATGCATCTCGTCATCTCCATAATTGTTCTATTCTTTCGCTCACTGATTCCATTTTGTTCTCGAGTATAGGGGGCTGTTAGTTGATGTATGATTCCTTCTGAATTGCATAGGTTGACGAAGTCATTTCCCAAGTACTCTCCTCCGTTATCGGATCGCAGCATCCTAATTCTTTGTTCACTTTGATTTTCAGCGAGTGCCTTGAATAATTTGAAGTATTGTAGAGCTTCCGATTTCTTTTTCAGCAAATAGATCCATACATATCTGGTAAGATCATCGATGAACGTAATGAAATACTTGTTACCACTTTGTGTAGGTTCCTTCATATATCCACATACATCCGAATGCACTAAGTGGAGTTTTTGAGTGCCTCTCCAAGTGCTATCACGGAATGTAAGTCGTGTTGATTTTCCCTCTTGGCATACACGGCAGACATGTGAGTAAGGGGATAGTGGGGGTAGATCCAATACTTGAGTATGGAGTTTGGTTATGGCGGCATAATGATAATGTCCGAGCCGCTTGTGCCAAAGTTGTGTTTTGTCATTTGTGGTTAAGCACAACATCGGTTTTTCCAGGGATGAAAAGTCCACTGGAAATGTGCGTTTGTTTATTCTGGCTTCTAACACGGCTCCTCCACTCCTATCTTTGATAATGAAAGTCTTTTCTTGGAAAGAGACCTCAAGACGTTCATCATCAACCAATTGTCCGAGGCTTAATAAGTTGTGTGGGCATTCCAGTACCAAAAAAACATTTTTTATGGTCACCTTTCCTCCAGTTACAGAGATCTCAACATAGCCAACATAATTCGATCTTGTAACTTGTCCGTTTGCAACCTCTATCCATTTTGAGCAAGCTTCAAGTCTGCTGAAGGCGGATGCATCATTTGACATATGGTTCGTACATCCGCTGTCTAATAACCAAACGTTTTTGTTGGTGCAGTCAGCTTCAGTTTTTGTCATGAGCATGAGGTGAAGATTTTCCAGGTCTGTCTCTACTTCAGTGGCTAAGTTCGTAGTGACTGGATGAGTCGAAGTNTGCATAATTTGTGAACATTGAGAACGAATACTGCCAACGAAAAATGTTTGCAAACTTAACGGAAAATCATGTGCTAAATACTAGGGGTAAAAAACATACGGTTTTGATAACTTGAGGGTCATTCCTGCAATTTCATAAGTTGGAGAGCATAGTCTTTTACACAGCTCGTAAATTGGGGGACTTTTTATGCAATTTTCTCATTAAAAATTGGGTGACGTTTGCCGGTGACCCTCTAACTTTTGGGTGGTGTAAAGGGCATGTCCTCCAAGTTACGAAATTGCAAATATGACATCTCAAGTTAAGAAAAATATGCAAATATGACAACTCAAGTTAATAAAAATATGAACATATAACCCTCCAACTTTAATTAAATGATGTACGACACCTCAAGTAAACAATACCGTTTAATATTGACCATCTACGACATTATTATTGTCTTACATCCAGATGCACATTTCTAGAACTTGAAGTATCAATTTTTCGTATAAAAGACATATTTGCATAATTTGTGAACATTGAAAAGAAATACAGCCAACGAAAAATGTTTGCAAACTTAACGGAAAATCATGTGTTAAATATCAGGGGGTAAAAAACAAGCTTCAAGGTTAAAAGTATAGATATTTCAATATGCTTTTCTTTCAAAGCTTCACAATCATGAGCAGTTTTATCTGCTTCAAAGGTTGTGTGAGCAGTTTTAACAGACATTTCATCGGGGGCAATGCTTTCTTGAGTCCAATCCCAGTGTTTTGCTTCATCCACCCTTACGTCTCTGCTGATTATAACTTGTCCAGATTTTAAGCTATAGACTCTGTAAGCTTTCGAAACATCAGAGTATCCTAAGAAAATACCGACTTCTGATTTTGCATCCAGTTTACTTCTTCTTTCGTTCGGAACGTGTATGTAGCAGATGCTACCAAATACTTTCAAGTGCTTCACAGATGGTTTAAATCCATGCCATAGCTCAAAGGGGGTAACTCCGTTTGTGGCCTTGGTTCGGAGTCTGTTCATCAAATACACAGAGGTATTTGCAGCTTCTCCCCAGAATCTTTGGGGCAGTTTCTTTTCGAAAAGCATGCATCTCGTCATCTCCATAATTGTTCTATTCTTTCGCTCACTGATTCCATTTTGTTATGGAGTATAGGGGGCTGTTAGTTGATGTATGATTCCTTCTGAATTGCATAGGTTGACGAAGTCATTTCCCAAGTACTCCCCTCCGTTATCGGATCGCATCATCCTAATTCTTTGTTCACTTTGATTTTCAGCGAGTGCCTTGAATCATTTGAAGTATTGTAGAGCTTCCGATTTCTTTTTCAGCAAATAGATCCATACATATATGGTAAGATCATCGATGAACGTAATGAAATACTTGTTACCACTTTGTGTAGGTTCCTTCATATATCCACATACATCCGAATGCACTAAGTAGAGTTTTTGAGTGCCTCTCCAAGTGCTATCACGGAATGTAAGTCGTGTTGATTTTCCCTCCTGGCATACACGGCAGACATGTGAGTAAGGGGATAGTGGGGGTAGATCCAATACATGAGTATGGAGTTTGGTTATGGCGGCATAATGATAATGTCCGAGCAGCTTGTGCCAAAGTTGTGTTTTGTCATTTGTGGTTAAGCACAACATCGGTTTTTCCAGGGATGAAAAGTCCATTGGAAATGTGCGTTTGTTTATTCTGGCTTCTAACACGGCTCCTCCACTCCTATCTTTGATAATGAAAGTCTTTTCTTGGAAAGAGACCTCAAGACGTTCATCATCAACCAATTGTCCGAGGCTTAATAAGTTGTGTGGGCATTCCAGTACCAAAAAAACATTTTTTATGGTCACCTTTCCTCCAGTTACACAAATCTCAACGTCGCCAACATAATTCGATCTTGTAACTTGTCCATTGGCAACCTCTATCCATTTTGAGCAAGCTTCAAGTCTGCTGAAGGCAGATGCATCATTTGACATATGGTTCGTACATCCGCTGTCTAATAACCAAACGTTTTTGTTGGTGCAGTCAGCTTCAGTTTTTGTCATGAGCATGAGGTGAAGATTTTCCAGGTCTGTCTCTACTTCAGTGGCTAAGTTCGTAGTGACTGGATGAGTCGAAGTTGCCAATGCTTTCTTGATCAGACACACTTTTTCTATATGTCCTAGTTGGTGACAGTGGGTGCATAGGTTTGACGGATGCCACCAACAAGCAGCAGATTTATGATTTTTCTGCTTGCAGAAATCGCATGGAGGGTATGGTCCAGTTCTCTCTTTGAGTTCAGGGGTGTTAGCGTGATTCGAGTATGAGCCTTTCATGTGAGTTCTGAAGGCCAGTTCGCGACCTTCAAGTATTCTTGAGTTGAGCTTCGTTTCCGCACTTATCAGCATGTTCACAAGTGCTTGAGAACTGATATCTTGAAATTCTTTGGTGTATTCGACAGAGACAATGTGAGAATCGAATCGTTCAGGGATGCTCGAGAGGATCTTATTCACCAGTCTCTTTTCCGTGACTTCTTCTCCACAAACTTTGAGTTTGTTTGTGATTTTGGCAAGTTTTTAAGAGAACTCTTGGATAGTTTCAGAGGCTTCCATCTTGAGGTTATCGAATTGCCTCCATAAAGCTCTACCTTCCACATGGGCATGCTCATTTCCACCATACGTAAGTTTCAGTTTTTCCCATGCTTCGGCAGGAGATGTGCAGTCGACAAGGGCCATGTATACATCTTCTGAGATTGCGTTGCATATGGTGTCGAGTGCTCTGTGTTGGCGCAGGAGAGCTTCAGCAAAGGCAGCTCTTTTAGGGGCATCGACAGCAGGTTCTACAAGTTTTTTTTCTTCTACTGCACTCCATAGATCGAGTGCCAAGAGGGATTGTTTCATGCGTATGGCCCAGTAGTGATAGTTTCTGGTGGTTAGCAGGGGAACGGACGACGCGGAAGATGAGCGGTTTGAGGCCATAGTTCAGAGTTCTGTGCGCAGCAAGGCTTTGTTTAGAGTTAGACAGTTTTTAAGAAAGCTAGCTCCGATACCATGATGGCTCTTCAAGGGAACGTAGAGGCCTGTTAATGAGTTGTAAGTGTTGGTTCTGTTGTAGATTTATGGTTGTATGGATATGGTATGTGGTTTGTATGGGGTTTGTGTTATCGAAGAAGGATCATACTCAAACTTACCTCCACAGCATTAACTCAACAGCAAAAGAATGCAGAGAAAAACAGAAAACCAACATAATTCTCACAACATGACATAAAAAAACAAGAACACAATGCCCAGTTATAAATGTAAGATGAGCACAGCTCACACATACCCACGATATGCATAACAGATAAAACAGGAAAGAAAGACAGCAATAGATAGTATTCCCATAGCATTGATAAACACATTTCCTTTTTCAGTTTAAGGATGAGTCTTCATATTCCAATAAGCTGTGCCTTTCACTGCAGGGGAAAGCTTCAGCTTTTGTATATTTCTGTAGGATCAATAATCATATCATCAATCTGGCCGGGAGTTATCAAAGCTTGAAGTGTCAACACATCATCATCCAACAAGTTCTTCTAGTTCTTCTTTTATATTTGGTTTCGAAGGTGTTGAAGCTACGAGACCACCACCACATTCATTTATATATATGTTCTTTCATTGTATCGAAGCCGTAGATCGAATCTCGGCATTTCTCGTTTATCATTTATTTTCAACATTTTCGTATTTATCTAAAAAACAAGACTTCTAGTTCGGAAGCTACAAAACTTCTTTCACAAACCACATTTTTTGTGTGAATCTGAATTAATTACTGTTGAGGTGAGGGTCGGATAATTCAAGTTTCTTGGTGTGTTACTTTTCACACGATAATCATGCCATATCTATATCATATTTGGATGGCGATTATAGTTATATCATTAACCGCTATTTATCCCGCCAAATTAATCATTTCCCGGTTCCCCACCCCTTCTCGCCTAATCTTTTTCATCAACAATCAGTTAACAAATTTATTTTTTATTTAAATTAAAATAAATATAATGTGATTTTTATGTAATTCATAACATTGTATTAAATTAATTTCATACAAATTAGTCTAAAAATATGAGAATTATAATATGAAGATGACAAAATCGATCTACATAGTTTATATGTTTTGGAAAAACCAGTACCCAATGTTTAGTAGGTATGACACAATCGATCCCCAATATTTTCAAATTTGAAAATTAAGATTATCCACTAAATCTAATTTTGCAGATCGATTTTGTTACTTTGTGATATGAATTGTCAAATGTTACAAACTTTGATGAACAAATTTGGCAAAATCTTAAATTTTGGGAACTAAATATGTCATTACAAATATGTGGGCCAAATTTCCAATACTATGAAAGTTTTGAGACTAAAAATGTTCTAATTACTCAAGTATAAATGTAATGAATTATATTACAATCTATAAGATCAAGATATAATTACTTATGATATCTCTAAAATCATTTTTATGTATTAGAACATTTTTTACTTTCTCATTCTCTTTGTATAACATATTTCTTAATGATGTGTCTTAAATCAATTTCCATCTTAACAATGACATATATTTTTTAGTTTTTCATTATTACATGGAGAATATTTATAAAGGCATTAAAAACATTCATTTCTCTTTTGGAACAAAAAATATCAATGTTTTTATACCGGACCGGATCAGTATGATTGGTACGACCGGTATACCAATGTTTTCATACCAAATTTTATTTATTTTTTTTAAAAATAATACTTAATTAGTTTTTTAGGGTCAGATCCGAAAAAACCCGGAAATGGACCGTAATATCCGATATCGGGAAATTCAAATTAGTGGATTAACAATCAATCAGTTTCATTAATTTAGATTAACCCGCCAAGAACATTCAGTATTTTTCCAAACCAACTCCAATAATATATTATGTTCTAGAATCAGATCAATTTAGGCGGAAAAGTATGATCGGATATAATGTATAAAAAAAATCTACATCGTAAAAAACATGAACAAGTCAAATCTACATCGTAAAAAAAATTCTCAAATAGTATGTTTTCGTAAAATATATGCGAAATAGCCTATCTTTGTACCCTAGTTTTTGAAAATGGATCCATGGATGAATCGGATAATCGAATTGGTTCAAATCGGTTTTTAAAAAAATATGTTTATTTAAAATATTAATATATTATTAAATAATAAATTTAAAATTATAATATTATTTATTAATTTAATTGTAAAAAAAATATTATTTTACCTCAATTTGATTAAATATTGTACAAAATATAGGTCATTAGATTAAAATTGTGACCTAATAGACTTAATTCTAGTTGGTCTAATTTGTTTTGGCCAATTTTTAGCATTTATATATGGATCGATCCGGTTTTTTTTCTTTTTTACTGACATTGTCTGGTTTAAAGATGAAATCATTATTCACGATGGATTGGATCGGTGTTAGTATCGGTTCATTGTCAGATCTACTAGTCTGAATCGGTTTCAAAAACTATGATTTGCATTTTATTTGCTATGTAATCTATGTTAATATATTTTTAATAAAAATAAATAAAATATTACATATGTTTTAACTAAAAATATGTAATAAATAAAATACAATTTAGTAAATCTATTGAATCCCACAATTTGAAAAATATATTTATGTTGTAAAATAATTTAAATTCGTTTAATAAAAATGATAAGAATTTGCTAAACAACTTAAATTATGACATGAAAATATTGATAAAATATTAAATCAGACGATACATAAAATAATGGGTATCATCATTATATTTGTCATACATCTTGAATTGGAATATATGTTTTCATATCGTTTGATATTTGAAATACAAGACAATACTAGATTGTAATGTTGGATATCGATGGATACATGAAATACTGAGTTGTTTTGTTTGGGCCTGCCTTTAAAATACCGGGTAGTACGACCCAAAAAATATGATTCAATATTATTATTTTAATATTTTTAATATTTTCTTAAAAAATAATTTTGTACGGTATACCGATCGTATCGATCATATCAATTCAGACCGTATGAAAACATTGATATTTTTATACCAGTAAATTTGTTATTTGATTTATTCTCGTTAGTTAATATTCCTCATATGTATCCAGGATGATAGATTCAGGATGGTTTAATAAATCATTGCATTGCATGTGTCAACTTTTATCGCATATATGGCCATGCTACACCACTTTTTCGATTTCCCTGAATAATATTTTTCATATATGACACATATATGAAGTGTTATTCAGATATGAGTCATATTAGAGCAAATGTTTCCACGCTTTCTTTCGATGGTGTTTTGGAATTGCTTGTCATCTCGCTCTTAGTTCATTTGATTCACAATCACAATCAAATAATAATTGTAGTTTTTCGATGATTGATCCATGTTTCTATACTTTGACGATTATTATTTCACGTTTTCATAATTGATGAATATTCTATGAATAAGCACATCATGGATATTGCTTGCTAAATATTTGTAGAGAAACAAATAAACTCACCCAAGACTCAAACATTTATCAAATGAAAAAGTATTATATTAGTCATTATTTTAGGGTTTTATGTATTTTGCAAATATAATGTTTCAAATTAAAATTATATGAGGTGCAGTAGTGGGCACGGATCTGGTCCAACAACTACGGGTTGAATCCATCAACCCTTATTAGTTGATTTAATGGGTTAGGAAACTTTATAAACCCGTCAACAGGTAATCCCTAGTTGAAAATTCGACTCAATCCGTCAATATGTTGATATTATATAAATTAGTAACTTAAAAAAACTTTAATTAAAAATTAAAAAAGAATAATAATTTGGTTGATATTGATATGTTGATATTTACATATTGATAGGTTGATTTGTACAACCCAACCTATGCATGCCACCCCTAATGAGGTGCTTAGTAAAAAGAAAACGAGATAATATTTTGATAAAATATTTTATTTATATAGAATTCGTACAAAAATAATAAAGCTCAAACCCCACACATGCAACATAAGGAAAATGCTTAATTAAACATTGATAGGGATATTGTGGAAAATATGGTCGATTTTGAAGAGAACATGATTTTTGTGGTGAATCGAGTTTGCCAAACTGGAGCGGAGAAAAAAGCAATGAATCGCTTTTCCGAAAGTCGAACGCTTAATTATTCCAATTCTGGACCAATCGAGTTTGCCAAAGATGATTCAAAGAGCGATCGACTTTGGCAAACTCGAATGGTATTCAACTTTCTCAAAATTGACCGTCTTTTTTCCTCTATAAATAAACTCTTCTCTACTAATTATTTCCACACCACTACCCATTCATTCTACTAATTCCTAATTTTGTAAGTATGATTTTTTTATTTAATTTCAATATTTTATATTTAGTATTTTAATTTGTAGTTATTATTATATTTACATGTGTTATGAATTAATTTATATTATTATTTAATTTCATAATGTTATTATATAATATTAGTACATTTAATTTCTTTAAAGCTTAATTCATTATTTAAATATATAATAATCGACATAACTTTTTGTTCAATTAGAGATGGACTCGTTTAGTGGATTTTCTCAAGGAGAACCATCTTCGTTTATGGATTTGTTGATGAGTCAAGGCCAACCGGGTTTGTTTAGTGTATATTTTTACCAAATTGGCTATTTGTATTTTACTATATAATGCACTTTATCTTAATGAAGAAGAAGTCGACATTGAGAATGAAGAACATGATTCAGATGCTTCCGAAATTGAATCGGAACCAGAACCACCACCTTCGCAAGTGAATGTGGGAGAGGAATCTTTTACGCACACAGTTATTCAGCCTTATAGATTGGCTCGGCGTTTAACTGGAGTTTTTCTTGATATTAGATCGAGTACATACCCTATGGGAGATCCAGTGATTGTGGATGATTTTTCATTTGCCCAACCGATACGTGTGTACTCATCATATAATATGATGAATCCCGAGCTGGAGTTAGGAATGTGATTTGAAGATAAAGCGGAAGTTCAGTATGTTGTTTGTCATTTTCATATCATCAAATAATATCAGTTTAAAGTTATTGAAAGCACACCATCTTGTTGGACACTGGAGTGTTTTTTGAAAGGTCGAGTTGGATGTCGATTTCACATTCACGCCAAATGTGATGCGAAGGATCATGTGTGGCAATTTTCAAAAGGTTCTAGACCACATTCATGTGGTCCGGGTAATGTATCCACTAAACATCGCAATATGATCCTGAATTTTATAGGTCGGGATATGGTACAATACATATGGACTAAAATAGATATGAAAAATTTTAAATTCTTTTATTTATATTTTACAGTAATCATATTTGTAATTAATACATTTTTTAAATTTTGTGTTTTTATGTAGTTTTGAAAGTGTCATGCTTTTCGAAATGCAAGATAGGTACGCATATTCGATTACTTACGATAAGGCATGGCATGGGGTGCAACGTGCTTTTGAATTAGTGCATGGGTCTTGGGAGTCATCGGTAGAGAGGTTACCTACACATTTAGCTGCTATACAATGGAAGAATCCTGGTACTACGGTTGAATGACAATGTATTGACACCGACACTGGACCTCTCGATAAAATTATATGGTATGTTTTCTGGACTTTCAAACCATGCACAGAAGCGTATAACCATTGTGTCCCTATTATTTCCATAGACGCCACACATTTTTATGCACGGTACATACTTTTTATATTATTTAAGGGTTTTAAAAGTTACATGATTGTCTTTAACATATGACTTTACGTATATGTGTGATCACAAACTATTGATTGCATTTTTTAGAGATGTTGGTGGTCATGTTATTCCTCTTGCATATGCTCTTGTTGACAAGGAGAGTATACAATCTTACACTTGGTTCATTGAGCAATTGGATAGATACTTTCACGAAACCCGCTCAATGTTATGAGGCTCAACTATACCAAAAAAACATCGGTCCCGAGTACCTCCAAAGAGATTCAGAGGGTTCACGAACGTTCGCAAATGAACTGGTGTGTAAGGCCTCCAAATGAACCAAAAATAACAAAATATGTAATGATATACAAACATAAACATGAAAATAAATTTAAAATGTAGATATACCCCTGATCGACGAAGTAAATCCAACAAATCCCGACAAATACTCAACTGAAGGTTAGCAACTCTAGTGCGAACCATCCGTCTAACATAACTGTCATAACCACAATCAATTATATTATATATTAACTTAAAGTAAATAGATAAATATTAGATATCTCCAACCAAATACCATATGACATGCGGGATCATACTTATCCTCATGAAAGTGGTCTACTAACTCAGGACATATAGTGGGCAATCGGCTATATGCCTAATTCTGTTGAAGTAAAAATGTTATAATCTTAAACTAATATTACAATAAAGTGTTTATCATCAGCAAACGCATCGGACCACCAAGAGACCGACGTCCCATTGCAGCCTCGCACAAATTTCGATATAAGCATGCTAGAACTGCTGACCCCCAACTAAACCTCTTCATTTCTTCATCATCCGCGAATAAATCCAGAAATACCAACCTCGCTTGATCGACATGTGTGTCTGGCAAAAGAACACCGTAGACTATAATGGCGGCAATCGCCCGAGCTAACATAGTATATAATATTGAATTAACATAATACATAACAATGTAAAGATATATGATTTGTACCTTAAAACTTCGTCATCGGGGGAAACCATTGTAACTGATCTATCTGCAGCTATAACGTGATCACCTAACGACCCCAAATAGAAACACCAGCCATTAATATCGTCCTTCTTTGCAACCCAGCCGAAACGCTCCAATAGAAACTGAAACCACTCTCTATCCGTCCGAACTGTTCTTCGTCTAACAATTGGATTCCCATCAATCGGTAGACCCCATATCAAAGACAGATCTTGTAAAGTGACAGTAACCTGCAATTGAAACACATCGTAAATATCAATTATAAGATCATATGAGTAAAAACAAATACTTACTTCTCCGCATGCGAAGTAGAATGTATGTGTCTCTGGTTTCCATCGTTCTGCTAAAGCACTCAAAAGATGTTGATCCAATTGCAACCGATTGCTTTTGAAGGCACCGTAAAATCCCCACATATCAAGAACACGGGCAACATTATCGGTGATTCTTAAATTTTTGAGAGCCTTCTCCCAATGCCTGAAATTTAATTTCTTAGCACTAGCGTCCCCCCAAAGCAATTTCCGAGAGATGTGTTTGTCCTGCAAATTTAAGACGCTATGATCAATCGGCTGTTGTGTTCTACGCACCATATGTTGTATGTATAAATTCATAAACAAAAAAACGAATGTATTAATTCACACGATTCACAATTCCGTTAACAACATAATCATACCTATAAGCACAAACATACATTAAATACATCACTTTCAATTAAAACTAGATACACAATTAAATCACAATTCCATAGAGAACATAATCATATCTATAAACACAACATTTATTAAAATCCATCACTTTCAACCAAATTTAAATACACAATTAAATCACAATTCCATAAACTAAATACATGCCTATAAACACAAACATAAACCAAATCTTTACTATCAACTAAGACTTTACNGCTTCCGCGGTTGATTGTGCTACCACATCTTGTTTCTTTGAGTTCCATGCAAAGCAGCCTGATCCGATCGAAAATAGATATCCCGTGGTGCTTTTACTGTCTTGCTTATCTGCTGCAAAGTCACTATCCACGAAACCATGTAGCTCAAGTGGACAATTTTTCTCAAATCTGATTCCATAGGATTGTGTACCAGCTACATATTTCAGAACCTTCTTAGCAGCATGGAGATGATTTTCGTGAGGCTCTGTCATGAATCGTGAGAGATAGCTTACAGAAAACATGATGTCTACTCTTGTTGCCGCTAAGTATAGTAGGCTGCCTATCAGACTTCGATATAAGAACACATCAGCAAGATCAGAATCATCATCCCTGCTTGGCTTGCTGTATGGACTCAAAGGCACGGGTGCAGATTTATCTTTATCGGCTCCAAACCTGTTGCATAGATCAACAGTGTATTTTGTTTGAGAGATGCTGATATGATCCGCTGCTTGATGTATTTCCATTCCTAAAAAATAACTCATTTGCCCCAAATTTGTCATTTCAAAGAGGTTCATCAGTTTTACCTTTAATTCATCTATTCTTGCATGATCTTCTCCTGTAATCAAGATGTCGTCCACATATAAAGAAATGATAATCGAAATTCCAGCTTCGCATCTGAGAAAATACACAGTAGGCTCATTTTCACTTCGTTCAAATCCTAACTCTTGAAATTGGCTGTCAATTCTAGAATACCAGGCACGTGGGGCTTGNTTTTCCAAATCAATTCCGATAACATATAATATTATAAAGTCATATCAATTTAGGTGGAAAAGTATGATAAAAAATAATATATAAAATGAAAAGACTACGTTGTAAAAATATGAACAAGTCAAACACAATAATCCAAAATGAGTCTTATAAATCAATAGAACTCATATTTTAATTATGATATGAGATATTTGTATTCATATTTTAAGTTACGCCTTTCTTATTCATCTCAATCCCCATTTATTAATTTACGTAAATTTAAAACATATCAAATCAATTTTACTGATTAACAAGCATATTAAACTGAAACCCCTCCAAAACCCATACATATTACATTTTTCCACATGGCGAGCGATATACGAGATTGAGCCCACAATGTGTGAGCATACGTTCTCGGGAGAACGGAACTGTACCTTGTCGAACTCTCCGACTCGCTCCAACAGTTGACATAATATGAAATCGTTTTTAATTCCTCATTAATTACATATTTTTTCATCATATAAGTGATTTATGTTATCTTACGATGCTGTTATGAATAGGGAGTTGCCTATTTTTTATAAGGTGATGGAATAGATCATCATTGTTTTAATGAAGTTAAACTTTTTTATAGGATAAATTAAGAAAAAATTATAATCGTAGATATCGAGTTTATGCCATCATCAATAAATTTTAACATTTAATTTTCTATTATTTTTTATTTATTTAAAATTTTTAACTATTTTCACTCAAACATTAAATGCGCAAGTGAAAAATAGTCCAAATTTGTCCCCGCGGGATTTGCCTGTGGATCCATCAACAGGTTATCGTCGTCCTTTTCTGTTGTTAATCTCAGTAACTCACTCCACCAGCTCATCGACTCATCTCCTGAACACGAACCTCCATTATTAGGGTTCATCGGACTGCGTTTCTCCACCGTCGGATGATCGGAAACTTTATCGGACGAACGTGGATTTGGGTTTGGGTTTGGGTTTGGGTTTGGGTTTAGGGTTAGGGTTTTTGCTAGGGACGACAATTTCGTGGGTTTAGGTTTTATGATACTCGTCGTTTTGGCTTCCAATTTCTTCAAATCATGTGAATTCCAGAAGTTCTTCACGTCGTTCGCCGTCCTCCCCGGCAATCTTCCGGCTATTAGAGTCCATCTGACTAACCCGAACCCTGTTTTATTAACGGGTTTCATTTACGTAGAAGAAAAAAAAACTTGCCTGTTACCGAGAAGTTTATGAAGACGGATTAGAAGATCAACTTCATCTTGTGTAAAACGACTTCTTTTTATATCAGGGCGTAAATAATTCAGCCACCGGAGTCTGCAGCTTTTCCGGCACCGGTTCAATTCTGTAAGAAAAATCTCCGGTGAGAAAACCATTTGATAGAATAACGAAAAATATGATTATTTACTTGCTCTCAGTGGAACTAAATGCCATTTTCCTTCTCCGTAAGTTTCAATACATTTTCTCAAGAGATCGTCTTCTTCGGCGCTCCAAGCTCCCTTTTTAATTCCTCGTGCCTTGTCTTCCATTGCAGGTTTGAAGCACTAGAGTTACAGCTTCTCATACAATAAATAAATAGACAATATTGTTTGCACAAACAAGTAACTGTTCTTACAGTTTTAAATACACGTGCTTATTTACAAACCACATTCTTTTGTGTGAATCTGAATTAATTACTGTTGAGGTGCGGGTCCGATAATTCAATTTTCTTGAAGTGTTACTTTTCACACGATAATCATGCCATATCTATATCATATTTGGATCGCGATTATAGTTATATCATTCACCGCTAATTATCCCGCCAAACTAATCATTTCCCGGTTCCCCACCCCTTCTCGCCTAATCTTTTTCATCAACAATCAGTTAACAAATTTATTTTTTATTTAAATTAAAATAAATATAATGTGATTTTTATGTAATTCAGAACATTGTATTAAATTAATTTCATACAAATTAGTCTAAAAATATGAGAATTATAATATGAATATGACAAAATCGATCTACATATTTTATATGTTTTGGCAAAACCAGTACCCAATATTTAGTAGGTATGACACAATCGATCCCCAATATTTTCAAATTTGAAAATTGAGATCATCCACTAAATCTAATTTTCGATATCGATTTTGTTACTTTGTGATATGAGTTGTCAAATGTTACAAACTTTGATTAACAAATTTGCCAAAATCTTAAATTTTGGGAACTAAATATGTCATTACAAATATGTGGGCCAAATTTCCAATACTATGAAAGTTTTGAGACTAAAAATGTTCTTATTACTCAAGTATAAATGTAATGAATTATATTACAATCTATAAGATCAAGATATAATTACTTATGATATCTCTAAAATCATTTTTATGTATTAGACCATTTTTTACTTTCTCATTCTCTTTGTATAACATATTTCTTAATGATGCGTCTTAAATCAATTTCCATCTTAACAATGACATATATTTTTTAGTTTTTCATTATTACATGGAGAATATTTATAAAGGCATTAAAAACATTCATTTCTCTTTTGGACCAAAAAATATCAATGTTTTCATACCAAATTTTATTTTATTTTTTAAAACAATAATATTTAATTAGTTTTTTAGGATCAGACCCGAAAAAACCCAAAAATCGATTCTAATATCCGATATCGGTAAATTCAAATTAGTGGATTAACAATCAATCAGTTTCATTAATTTAGATTAACCCGCCAAGATCATTCATTATTTTTCCAAACCAACTCCGATAACATATTATGTTCTAGAATCAAATCAATTTAGGCGGAAAAGTATGATCGGATATAATGTATAAAAAAAATTTACATCGTAAAAAACATGAATAAGTCAAACACAATAGTCTAAAATCCATCTTATAAATCAATAGTACTCATATTTTAATTATGATATGAGATATTTGTATTCATATTTTAAGTTACGCCTTTCTTATTCATCTCAATCCCCATTTATTAATTTACGTAAATTTAAAACATATCAAATCAATTTTACTGATTAACAAGCATATTAAACTGAAACCCCTCCAAAACCCATACATATTACATTTTTCCACATGGCGAGCGATATACGAGATTGAGCCCACAATGTGTGAGCATACGTTCTCGGGAGAACGGAACTGTACCTTGTCGAACTCTCCGACTCGCTCCAACAGTTGACATAATATGAAATCGTTTTTAATTCCTCATTAATTACATATTTTTTCATCATATAAGTGATTTATGTTATCTTACGATGCTGTTATGAATAGGGAGTTGCCTATTTTTTATAAGGTGATGGAATAGATCATCATTGTTTTAATGAAGTTAAACTTTTTTATAGGATAAATTAAGAAAAAAATATAATAGTAGAAATCGAGTTTATGCCATCATCAATAAATTTTAACATTTAATTTTCTATTATTTTTTATTTATTTAAATTTTTTTAACTATTTTCACTCAAACATTAAATGCGTAAGTGAAAAATAGTCCAAATTTGTCCCCGCGGGTGTTGCCGGTGGATACATCAACAGGTTATCGTCGTCCTTTTCTGTTGTTAATCTCAGTAACTCACTCCACCAGCTAATCGACTCATCTTCTGAACATGAACCTCCATTATTAGGGTTCATTGGACTGCGTTTCTCCACCGTCGGATGATCGGAAACTTTATCGGACGAACGTGGATTTGGGTTTGGGTTTGGGTTTGGGTTTGGGTTTAGGGTTAGGGTTTTTGCTAGGGACGACAATTTCGTGGGTTTAGGTTTTATGATACTCGTCGTTTTGGCTTCCAATTTCTTCAAAACATGTGAATTCCAGAAGTTCTTCACGTCGTTCGCCGTCCTCCCCGGCAATCTTCCGGCTATTAGAGTCCATCTGATTAACCCGAACCCTGTTTTATTAACGGGTTTCATTTACGTAGAAGAAAAAAAAACTTGCCTGTTACCGAGAAGTTTATGAAGACGGATTAGAAGATCAACTTCATCTTGTGTAAAACGACTTCTGTTTATATCAGGGTGTAAATAATTCAGCCACCGGAGTCTGCAGCTTTTCCGGCACCGGTTCAATTCTGTAAGAAAAATCTCCGGTGAGAGAACCATTTGATAGAATAACGAAAAATATGATTATTTACTTGCTCTCAGTGGAACTAAATGCCATTTTCCTTCTCCGTAAGTTTCAATATATTTTCTCAAGAGATCGTCTTCTTCGGCGCTCCAAGCTCCCTTTCTAATTCCTCGTGCCTTGTCTTCCATCGCAGGATTGAAGCACTTGAGTTACAGCTTCTCGTACAATAAATAAATAGACAAAATTGTCTGAACAAACAAGTAACTGTTCTTACAGTTTGAAATACACGTGCTTATTNTTTGGACCAAAAAATATCAATGTTTGCATACTAAATTTTATTTTATTTTTTTAAAAAATAATATTTAATTAGTTTTTTAGGGTCAGACCCGAAAAACCCAAAAATCGATCCTAATATCCGATATCGGTAAATTCAAATTAGTGGATTAACAATCAATCAGTTTCATTAATTTAGATTAACCCGCCAAGATCATTCAATATTTTTCCAAACCAACTCCGATAACATATGATGTTCTAGAATCAAATCAATTTAGGCGGAAAAGTATGATCGGATATAATGTATAAAAAAAATCTACATCGTAAAAAACATGAAGAAGTCAAACACAATAGTCTAAAATCCATCTTATAAATCAATAGTACTCATATTTTAATTATGATATGAGATATTTGTATTCATATTTTAAGTTACGCCTTTCTTATTCATCTCAATCCCCATTTATTAATTTACGTAAATTTAAAACATATCAAATCAATTTTACTGAGTAACAAGCATATTAAACTGAAACCCCTCCAAAACCCATACATATTACATTTTTCCTCATGGCGAACGATATACGAGATTGAGCTCACAATGTGTGAGCTTACGTCCTCGGGAGAACGGAACTGTACCTTGTCGAACTCTCCGACTCGCTCCAATTGATATAATATGAAATCATTTTTAATTCCTCATTAATTACATATTTTTTCATCATAGAAGTGATTTATGTTATCTTACGATGCTGTTATGAATAGGGAGTTGCCTATTTTTTATAAGGTGATGGAATAGATCATCATTGTTTTAATGAAGTTAAACTTTTTTATAGGATAATTAAGAAAAAAATATAATAATAGAAATCGAGTTTATGCCATCATCAATAAATTTTAACATTTAATTTTCTATTATTTTTTATTTATTTAAATTTTTTAACTATTTTCACTCAAACATTAAATGCGTAAGTGAAAAATAGTCCAAATTTGTCCCCGCGGGTGTTGCCGGTGGATACATCAACAGGTTATCGTCGTCCTTTTCTGTTGTTAATCTCAGTAACTCACTCCACCAGCTAATCGACTCATCTTCTGAACACGAACCTCCATTATTAGGGTTCATTGGACTGCGTTTCTCCACCGTCGGATGATCGGAAACTTTATCGGACGAACGTGGATTTGGGTTTGGGTTTGGGTTTGGGTTTAGGGTTAGGGTTTTTGCTAGGGACGACAATTTCGTGGGTTTAGGTTTTATGATACTCGTCGTTTTGGCTTCCAATTTCTTCAAAACATGTGAATTCCAGAAGTTCTTCACGTCGTTCGCCGTCCTCCCCGGCAATCTTCCGGCTATTAGAGTCCATCTGATTAACCCGAACCCTGTTTTATTAACGGGTTTCATTTACGTAGAAGAAAAAAAAACTTGCCTGTTACCGAGAAGTTTATGAAGACGGATTAGAAGATCAACTTCATCTTGTGTAAAACGACTTCTGTTTATATCAGGGTGTAAATAATTCAGCCACCGGAGTCTGCAGCTTTTCCGGCACCGGTTCAATTCTGTAAGAAAAATCTCCGGTGAGAGAACTATTTGATAGAATAACGAAAAATATGATTATTTACTTGCTCTCAGTGGAACTAAATGCCATTTTCCTTCTCCGTAAGTTTCAATATATTTTCTCAAGAGATCGTCTTCTTCGGCGCTCCAAGCTCCCTTTCTAATTCCTCGTGCCTTGTCTTCCATCGCAGGATTGAAGCACTTGAGTTACAGCTTCTCGTACAATAAATAAATAGACAAAATTGTCTGAACAAACAAGTAACTGTTCTTACAGTTTGAAATACACGTGCTTATTAATAAACCACATTTTTTTGTGTGAATCTCAATTAATTACTGTTGAGGTGAGGGTCCGAATAATTCAAGTTTCTTAGTGTGTTACTATTCACACGATATTCATGCCGTATCTATATCGTATTTGCTAATTGTAACTTAAAATATTATGGGTTTGTTTGATTATAAATAAATATTTTTAAACATACAAAACAAAAANAATTTAAAACATATCAAATCAATTTTACTGAGTAACAAGCATATTAAACTGAAACCCCTCCAAAACCCATACATATTACATTTTTCCTCATGGCGAACGATATACGAGATTGAGCTCACAATGTGTGAGCTTACGTCCTCGGGAGAACGGAACTGTACCTTGTCGAACTCTCCGACTCGCTCCAATTGATATAATATGAAATCATTTTTAATTCCTCATTAATTACATATTTTTTCATCATAGAAGTGATTTATGTTATCTTACGATGCTGTTATGAATAGGGAGTTGCCTATTTTTTATAAGGTGATGGAATAGATCATCATTGTTTTAATGAAGTTAAACTTTTTTATAGGATAATTAAGAAAAAAATATAATAGTAGAAATCGAGTTTATGCCATCATCAATAAATTTTAACATTTAATTTTCTATTATTTTTTATTTATTTAAATTTTTTAACTATTTTCACTCAAACATTAAATGCGTAAGTGAAAAATAGTCCAAATTTGTCCCCGCGGGTGTTGCCGGTGGATACATCAACAGGTTATCGTCGTCCTTTTCTGTTGTTAATCTCAGTAACTCACTCCACCAGCTAATCGACTCATCTTCTGAACATGAACCTCCATTATTAGGGTTCATTGGACTGCGTTTCTCCACCGTCGGATGATCGGAAACTTTATCGGACGAACGTGGATTTGGGTTTGGGTTTGGGTTTGGGTTTAGGGTTAGGGTTTTTGCTAGGGACGACAATTTCGTGGGTTTAGGTTTTATGATACTCGTCGTTTTGGCTTCCAATTTCTTCAAAACATGTGAATTCCAGAAGTTCTTCACGTCGTTCGCCGTCCTCCCCGGCAATCTTCCGGCTATTAGAGTCCATCTGATTAACCCGAACCCTGTTTTATTAACGGGTTTCATTTACGTAGAAGAAAAAAAAACTTGCCTGTTACCGAGAAGTTTATGAAGACGGATTAGAAGATCAACTTCATCTTGTGTAAAACGACTTCTGTTTATATCAGGGTGTAAATAATTCAGCCACCGGAGTCTGCAGCTTTTCCGGCACCGGTTCAATTCTGTAAGAAAAATCTCCGGTGAGAGAACCATTTGATAGAATAACGAAAAATATGATTATTTACTTGCTCTCAGTGGAACTAAATGCCATTTTCCTTCTCCGTAAGTTTCAATATATTTTCTCAAGAGATCGTCTTCTTCGGCGCTCCAAGCTCCCTTTCTAATTCCTCGTGCCTTGTCTTCCATCGCAGGATTGAAGCACTTGAGTTACAGCTTCTCGTACAATAAATAAATAGACAAAATTGTCTGAACAAACAAGTAACTGTTCTTACAGTTTGAAATACACGTGCTTATTTATAAACCACATTTTTTGTGTGAATCTCAATTAATTACTGTTGAGGTGAGGGTCCGAATAATTCAAGTTTCTTATTGTGTTACTATTCACACGATATTCATGCCGTATCTATATCGTATTTGCTAATTGTAACTTAAAATATTATGGGTTTGTTTGATTATAAATAAATATTTTTAAACATACAAAACAAAAATAAAATTGTGTCATTCACGTAAATTTTTTTTGATTTTATTGTAGTTATTAAAATATAAAACAATTTGTGGAATCATTGTGATTTAAGATATGAATAATTAACATTTACTTATAATACTAGAATATGTGTATCCTGTGCCATTTATATATATATAAAAATATAATTCATTGTTTACATAGATGAACATAATGATATACAATTTTACCAAATTCATGATTATATTTTCTCTTATTTAATCACTATTGTTCATTAGGTTGTTTTTCACTAGATATATTAATATTCTTTATATGTATATTGGAAATACTTATTTTTTATATAAATGATATATTAATATTTTTACCTACATCAAGATAATGATATTTTATGAACTCGTGATCATATTATCTCTTATAAACAATAGTGCACAACATTTCACCACACTATACTTTTTTAATAGTTGTTCCAAAGAAACCCTATGTTAAGTCAATTTCTTTATCCTTAAAAATTAATTTAACTGATTTGTATAGCTTAAGACAAGTTCATATATTATACCATTTTTTCTCTTTTCTAAATCGTCACAAAACAATCCGAAAAATTATGTTGTCACCATGCATCATTACTCTAGATAGTGCATTAGGTTGTATATTCTATAAATATTCGGACCAGACACGAATTTGATCTATATAGTTTTATGATTTGTCAATTAAAAACCTTCATTTCTGTTTTGGAGCAAAAAATATAAAGAAATAAATAATTTAAATAGAGTGTGGGTTTGTGCCAATAAGAAGTCATCATTTAACCCTTCCACGATACTCATTCCTTAATAAAAGGTTTGTTGAGATTTTCTTCGCAATAAAATCTGCAAATTTGGAAATCAAATCGACACAAAATTATATGTACTAAATTTATCAAATGTATAAAACTATAGGGTTATTTTTGCATGCTTCCAAAAAAACATATCCAAATAATATCTGATAGTAGTTTTAAAATCTAATCCAATTTATGTGGGTTGGGTGGTTGGTCCGCCACAGGTAACCTGTTTTTTTAATTTTTAAAAATAGATTTTTAATTTAATTTAATTATAATTATTTAAAAATAAATAAAAAATATTTTTAAATTATATTTTAATAATATTATTATTTTTTGAAAATAAAAATTAATAAAATTGCAATAGCAGTTAGATACCAATTCATGAAAATCAAACAAGTTAAAAAATGGATTCGTTAGAAATTAAGATCCGACTTGAACTATATCATGTTTTAAAATTGACCCGTATACCGATATTATTAGTAATATAGGAGCCAACCGATATAATCGGGATACTAATCATCTCGAATTTGATGTAGAAAAATCTGAATACGAATTTGGAAGTTTCAAACTAAAGAGAAATGTAACAGCCAGTAATTTCTTCAATGTTCTACTTATTCATATACCTTTTTTAAAAACACTCTGCAATGCATTCATCCCGTCGTGGACTTGGGGTATTCGCTTCGACCCGGATCATCTTCTTTCAGGCAGTTAAAAACTCCCCACAAGTAGTAATTCCCTTTCCAGCCTGAGAAACAGTGTTTAAATCGATATTCGAACTATAAATTGAACAAGAACAAATACTCGTAAAACTCACGTTGAAACTCGGGGATTAAAAGATCAGATGTGAAGATATAGAGCTCAATGTTATCAATCTGGTTCCTCAATGCATGTTTCTTTGAAGAAATGGAATCAACTAACGAAGCATACCACTCATTCGAACTGTAAATCACCCGATATCTAGTAACGCTATAAGATCGAATTCATAAGCTGTTTTGAGTCTTAGAAATAGTACCTGAATTCTGTAGGGAAAAAATAGAGTCCAATGTCCTTATCATCTGGTATACAACCTTGAAAAAACTGACTCCATCCTTTTTTATACGTAACTGCTTCGAATTGTAGCACTCCGGGGAGCTTACTCGAGTGTTCGAAGAGCTTTCTAAGAACATGAGAAGGTGGATGAGCTTGAAGTTGATGATCCAGTCTCGGGTATCCATATTCGTAATCATTCTCCAATACAAAGTTTCCTCTGATGAAATGAGAGGTTAAATATCAAAGTAATGTATTATCGAGGCTAAAGGAAACTCACTTCCACGGAACACAAGACGCAGGAGTAAAATTTAAGTTCGTTTCAGCTATCAAAATGCTTTCAACATTCTCCGCATGGGATATTCGGGGAGTCCTTTCTTTAAGTGAGTATTCACCTGCGTTGACACGAGTTAGTAAATGTGCTGCACAACAAAAAAACAAATGAATATTGTTTTCTAATATACGATTTCTCACAGTTGCTAGCCTTGGTAACTAGACGGTTTTCGGAATTGCGTAAAAATTCAATGACACCAATGATATATGTAGTAATATACGCATGAATAAAATGGACATATGATGGCAAGAAACACATAAAATATGATAACAATGTGTACCGGGCAATGGCTCTAAGACGTTCTCCGTTTTCGAAATCATTGGCTCTAAGATATTCTTCATTTTCGAACTCGTTGGCTCTGAGACGTTCTTCATTTTCGAACTCATTGGCTCTAAGATGTTCTTCATTTTCGAACTCATTGGCTTTGAGATGTTCTTCATTTTCGAACTCGTTGGCTCTGAGACGTTCTTCGTTGTGGAACTCCTTCGCTCTGAGATGTTCTTATTTTTCGAACTCATTGGCTCCGAGGTGTTGTTCAGTGTGTTCTTTCGAGGAACTACAGCACTTGAAGATTTATCCTTCGGCATTGGCTTATGTGGCAACGCTTGACTAGGATTGCTTCTAATCACTAATGGTTCATTCCCTGCTGAAGCTTTGATTAGTAATAGTCACCAATAAGAAATGACACCACAAATATTAATAACTTCAGCAAGTCTTTGTATACAGATACTACTTCATAAGCGAATAAAAACCGAAAGTAACAACACCGCAAGTGAAATATCCAAAGCATAATTTGGGAGTAAAATGGTAAAATTATACTTCATATTATATCATACGAAAGCATTGAATTCGACACTCACTTTGTTGTGAAGGTTTTTCATCGGCTCGAGTTAACTTCATCTTAGATTTTGGTGGAACTATAGTGGTCGTAGTGACTTTTGAAGCTGGTATAGCTGGCAACTTACGAACTTCCTCAACAGATATGTATTTTGTCTTGCCAATCGGAACCCGAGATCCTTTTTTCGATTCTTGGCTTCTCACAGGCCGCACAACTTCCTTTTTTTCAGCTACACATTTCAGTTCAACTGGATGAGATTTTGAATGCTTTTCTTGAGATTTAGATTCACAATCTTCGCAAATCCAATCCGAATTACCCCTCTGTGGAAACCTTTTTATGCAATATCTATCATTAGCAGAAAAAGCTTTAAAACAAGGCATACATCAAAACAAAGAAGTAAAATAAAGAACATTTCATGGCTAATAAGCACCAAAACATGAAAATACAGAAAAAAGTGCCTAAGAACATAAGAGAATACAGTGAGCTTACTCATGCGAATGGCTTGTTTTACATCCGGTGCATGTCAATAGTGCATTGTTAAAACCAGAATTGCCACAAGTACCACAAATTTCTACCTGCAAATAAAAAGTTAGCACCCCAAAAAGTGTCACTTAAGCCTTATAGATTTTATGAAAAGCTAAAGCGTAATATGCAAGACAAATTGTAAATACAAAACATTCATCAACACACATAGTGAGAAAAATCCAAAACAATGTACACTAACATACGATGATAAAATCAGTGAATAAGAAAACCAAACTGATTATAAAATCCGCGCTATTTCATCATGAATCGAACGAGGGTTCAAAGCTACAAAAGAATTAATAGATTGCAAGATCCAGTTGACAGATACAAAAATCTCATTCCACACCTCTATTTTCGGATCAAAACTCATTTATTCACGTATGCGCCAAGAAAATAGCAACCGTAAGATTAAACTAAAAACCCGCGTTATCAACAAAAACAACCCCAAGATAAGAACACGCCATTCTTGATCATTAAGCTATCTTTTCAAGAACCATAAGGAAGTACCATTTCTTCAGATTCCATCGTCAATTTCGTGTTCTTTTAGAACAATATCGCATTGAAAACGGAACTTCTCCTTAATATCAGGCGGTGAGAGATTGAAGCAGTAACGAGGGAGTGCAGTTAGAGAGAAAGAAGCCAAAATTGATTCTTAGCAGTGAGGAGAAACCCTGCAACTTCTGTGACCTTGGCCTTGAATGTTGAAGTTGCAGGGAAATGGAATTTGGAGCAGTTCTTTGAAAAAGTTGGCTGAGCGAAGGAAAAAAACAGAACCGTTTACAAAATTGAAATGCAAATTTGAGAGGGGTTCAGCTTTTTAACTACTTACATATCATTTTCTGTGTAAAAGATGTCTTTTATTTTTTTTTATCTTTTGAAAGTGACATTTCAAATTTTCGAATATGAATCATTTCATTATTTTAATTATATATTTAATAATAATAATTTAAATTAAATTTCAAACAAGGTTTTGGCTGAAGTATTACATATAAATCGGGTACTTGTACCTATACTTTGATCGCATATTATATTATTTTAATACTTAAAATTCAAAATTGTTAAATTTATTTATATATGTAAATTTATTCAAAATTGTTCAAACTATAGGATATATAACTTGAAAATAAAGATATTTTAAATATTGTTAATTTATCGGGTGATGTTTGCATACAGCCCCCAACTTACGGACTGTTTAAAAGGTATGCTCTCCAAGTTACGAAATTGCAAATATAATACACTTTTTGAGTTAAAATATGTATTTTTAGCCCTCCAACTTAAGTTAAATGCAAATAAGACATCTCAAGTTTACAGTAACGTTTATCATTGGCACTTTAACGAATTTGTAAATTTATAATATTTAATGCACAATTCTCGAACATGAAGGGTAATTTTTAGATAATTTTTCAAATGAGTCTTATTTGCGTACTTTGTGATGAGTTTTCAAACGGTTTTTAATTTACAGAAACTGGGTCTTAGAATGTTAGGGGTAAAAAACAAACGGTATTAATAACTTTAGGTGTCATTCTTGCAATTTCGTAAGTTGAAGAGCATGCTATTTATACAACTCGTAAATTGGAGGGCTAATTATGCAATTTTCTCTTAATTTATCATTGAACATACTTAAAATAATTGGAATGTTATTTTTTAATCTTAAAATTTCGGGTTATTCTATTGAACTTTAGATTTATTTTTATAATATATAATAATTTATATATTCTTATATATCGCGAATTCTCACACTCCAATGTTATATAATAATAACATTTCGAATCGATGCACTCGTATCCTAAAACCATAGTTTAAAACTAAGTTTTTTGGATTCACAATATGCATCTTTATCTAAAAATATTATATTGGGTTACATTGCATACGGGTACGGTATATTAATACTTTATAAAATAAATAAAAAATTCAAAAATCTTAAAAAAACTAACACAAATATTAGATATCTAAATGGTCTTAAATATTTTAAATGTCGAATAATATAAAAATAACATATTTATATTTTTCTGATTCAGAATATGTATGTTTCATTTAAAAATATTATACTGGGTTGCATTCCGTACGGGTACCAGTACATTATTACTTTATAAAAATAAATAAAAAATATAAAAATCTTAAAAAAAAGTTAAACAAATATTAGTTTTGGATGTGTTTTGAGATTTATTGTTATTTTACATTGAAGTGGAAAAAATATGAATGCATTGTTGTTTTATTGTTATAACGAGAATGAAAATGTATGGGTGTTCTGCAATTCAATCTAAAATGTATCTAAAATGCATTATCAAAATGTTATTAGAACACGTACTTATAATATAGTTTGAGAAATCATATTGTAAATAATATAAAATATTTAATATAATGGATTATATAATATAATTATATCAATTCTACAATTAAATATAAATAATAAAACAAAAAATAAAAAATCATTTCCACGGACACCCAACCCCTTGTCCGTCCACCGTATTTCCACCCTATCAAATCAGCGCACATGGATATGGCGAAAACTCAGACAGACAAAACCGTATGGAATCTGCTTGTAACGTATGTCAAATGCTTCACATATATCTTGTCATCATAGTGTTCTACAAAAACAATGATAATGCATTCTCATAGTCAAAATACATTTTGAAAACTTTAAATACATTTTGAAATATTTTAATTATCAAATAAAATATAAAAATAACATATTTATATTTTTAAAAATAGTTTCATAAAAAATTCCCAGTATTTGTATCATCAATCATTAGAGGTGCAAGATCTGTTTTTCCATTTGGCCTACTCCTCCTCCATGAAAGATACATAAGCTGATATAGTGTAATAAAAACCTGTTGATTATTCATTATTCATCATCATCGCTATCATAAACCATCTTCATTCGTCTCCGACTACTTGATTTCCGAGGAGGCGATTCCGCATCGGATTCATTTCCCTTTCTTTTCGCATTCCTAGCCTTATGCTTCGCCTCCTAAAACATAAAAGCAAAATGTAAAATGCCAATATGATATCCTACACCATTAGAACGAATTCGAACAAGCTTCACGGTTATGTAAGAACGCATTCTCCGAATGCAACATTATGTAAAGTGTCTAACCTGAGCCTCCTCTTCAGATTCACCATACTCGTCTTCATCGAGTTCTTCTTCTTCTTCTTCCTCATTTGCCCTACGAATTGATGAACCCTCTTCATCTTCCTCTTCAGTTTCGTACTCAGATTCCTCTTTCTCACTTTCCGAGAAGTCAATAGGACGTTGTGAAGATTTGGAAACAGGTAAACTAGACTTCCGAGAAATGGTCTTCGACCCCTAGAAGCAAAATCACAAAAAACTAGTCGATAAGAACAATTTACTTTAAAGTAAAGACATACTTTCTTTGCGTTAATTATCCGTTTCTCAGCTCGAGCTTCCTTCTCAAAGTCTTCTTCAAAATGTCGACGAGCAGTAGAGCGTCGTGGCTCATAATAATCTTGATCATCTTCCTAATATAAGAACATGACAATGCAAATGATGCAATAATTGATAAAAGTCATTACGGTGAGTAGAAAGGGAGAGAGAACACTGACTTCTTCAAGAGCATCTTCTAAGAAGCCCGGAGAAAGTTGGCGTTCCCTGCGAATGGGTTGTGTATACTTGCGGTTTACTTTCTCCTTCTTACGGCTAAGAAGTTCATTAGCTTTAATTGACTGGCTCAAAGCCTATGAAGTCAAGTAGAGAATAAAATAAGAAACTCTGTTTGTTCACCATTACTCAGTATATTTATGTCTAAAAAATAAAACCAACCTTTTCTTGCTGCTCCTTCTCCTTCTCAGGATCAATATCAGTAATACAGTTCTTCACTTTGTACACCTTTTTGTGTCGTGAATCAACGAGAGCGGTCAATAAGCGGTGAGAATTTGAAGCTAATGATGAAGGCATAAACCTCATTTTTGACAAAATTTGCCCCTGGGATTGGAAAATTCCCTGTAATGATTCAAGAAAATAAAAATTGAGAAAATAATGACTGCCCATCAGAATCGATAACAGTAATAACACAACAAAGCAACTCAGCAAAAAATTCCCGTTAAATTTTTTAATGCGAAACTTCATTAAAACTAGAAATATAGCAGATTATAGGCTACTCCATAATAAAAAGAGATCTTGCCTTTCCATGCTTAAGGAAAAGGTGTGCTCGTTCATTTCGGGCATCCTGTTTAGATATGTCAAGCACTTCATTTCCAATAAGTAGCTGAAGACTGCCATCTGACCATTCCACAAACCGTGCATTGCTTTCGGACTACAGAAATAAAAGCCAGAACGAATCCTTTAAACACCCACAAATCAGGCTAATTCAATTAAAAGAAAAAACCTCAACTTACACAATGAAACATTATAGTAAGAGGTTGATAAAAGATATAACTTCAAAGAGAACTGTACTCAACAAGTCAGTATTATAGCTCAAAAAATGACTTACAACTGTTGTGCCATCAGGTTGTTTGACTTCCCTCCAACGAACAACATTGTTCTCCAGGCGTATCCTTTTCTTTAAACCAGATTCATCAGTAACATAAAAATCCTCTTCCACATATACATGGGGATCGAAGGGTCTGGGATCTACCCCCATTATATTAGAAACTTTGATCATATTCATCTGGAAAACAATCAGAAAATTAATACAAAACAGGTAGACTATCTATGAAGTATTAGAAAAGTACAAAAAAATTGAACAAGAAAGTCCAGATTGAGAATAAAGTCAAAGTATTTGTATGATTATTGAATCGGTTTTCTACTATCTCATCTCAAGTTCCATAATCAAAGAAAAAATGCTCCTGCTGCAGCAGATGCAATCAAGCCTTGGGCATGAAAACACCAAAGATGTGTGATAAACCGTAAACATGAAATTGATTGACTTGAACTCCTATTGTAGAATTCAAATTTGCAAATAAAAAATTCTTAAAGAATTCTACGTAACTTTCTTAAAGGGTTAAAATTTTAAAAAATAAAATGCTTAAATACCAAGTTGTTTTGCAGATACAAAAAAATATCCACCACTATATATAAGGGCACTCTTGCTAACACATTCATGGATGTAAAATATAATAAACTTTATGAGACACAGTACAAATACATCACACAAGGATTACACGAATAAATATCACCAGTTTACAGGGAAGGAAATCTTAGGTATATACCTTCGTGGATGGAGCTGGGGGAGGGCGAAGAGGAATATCCAACTCCAGTGGGGGACCAAAAGTTTTTTCCTTCGGTTTAGCCTCGAGATGCTCCTCGTCAGAGTAATATGCCATGTCTTCATCATGTACCATATCTTCTGGCCTGAACTCTTTAACATAATGTTCCTCTTCGCCAATTGGTGATTGCTGCAGTTGAGGACCAAATACATTGTCCAAATTTAAAAAAAACAGTGTTATCTCCACTTCACGATAGAGGTTACGTTTTATTCATCCATAAGTTTATTTTGAATATGACAAACTACCTGTTCTTCATCATCAGATTCCCCAAATACATCACGGATTTCTGGAGCTGATTGCAGAAATTGATCCTCATCTTTTTCATCGTGAATTCTATGCATATCACAAAACATGTAGACTTATGAACTTAGAATTAAATCAAACGTATGAGTATAAACTTTACAAAGCGAAGTAGATACTAGATAAATCAAAATAGGAATCAATTACAAATTCATTTTAAGTGCACCATACATAGCAAGGAAAGGTAACAAGTAAAAAATCATTAGCATGTTTAATCAATCATTGAAAAGACAAAGCCTTTGTCCAAAATTGATTTTAGCAGGTAGAAGTGTGAGAGGGGGATGCAGAGAAAGTAAAAAAGAATAAGGTAATGACCAAACAGATATAAAAAGGATTAAGAAACAAGGATAAGAAAATTGGAAATGCAGGGTTAATAAGCACCTCATGCTTTGGCCCTGATTTACTTCTTCGTCCTCATCAGCAACATACTGGCTGTCTCCAGATCTTTCTGACCCGCTTTCAATTGCAGTAGGTCTTCTACTTGATATATGCCGGTGACCATATTCCTGCCTTTCACCACTCTCTGAGTATCTTTCTTCACTCTCATTCCTTTGATTAGGCATTCTAACATCGTGAAAACTTTTATCTCTCTCACCCTCGCTCTCAACATGCAATGTACGAATATCCTGATTTTCACCCTCACTATCAATTTCAGCTTTTCTGTGGCCTTCAACTTCATCTTGGCCCTCGGGTTCCATGACTCCATCCCCTTCATCCTGTAAATAAATAGTAGCAGAAAATGAGGAGCCACGCAGAAAAATGCTAATGCACTTAACAATAACTGTCTATCGCATAAAACCAGATTCGCAAAAATCCCTTTTAAGAAACCATGTAAACAATTCAAAGCGCCTGGTTCCATATAAATTCAAGACATATTAGAATGCAACATATGAGCTTATAGATCAAATTGGCTCTGATTCCACCAGCAAAAATGTTTCAGGCCTCCCAACCATGAAAAATCAGAAAATTCAATACGTTTCTAGAAGAATAGTAGATCCAATGATTTCAGAACCATCTCTATTCGCATTTAAGAGAATAGCACAGACTTAAGCCACAAGTTTCTTACATATACCATTGTAAGGTAAAATTATATGCAGAAAACTAACAATCAATCCTGAAAGGCATTTAACGTGAAGCAATGGGCATCACCTTAGACGAATTTAAAGATATAATATTCCGTTTAATAACTTCATCAAGTATTAGACAATATTTCAATGGAGAAGGAGAATTGACCAATCAATCTCCACCCAAAACTAAAAATCCATAGAACGCGCAAAAAAAAGAGAAAAAGTGGAGAAAATAGCCTCAGTCGTACAGATACAAAATCAGGCTGACGATTAGATTCGTGCTCGGATTCAACCTCCTCTGGCTCGTCCTCTTCCTCCTCCGACTGGTCGCCGAACAAATTCTGCATCATCTGATGCCGCTTCTCCTCCCCAACCATTTGGAGTCTCTCTTAGAACAAAAGTAATTCGTCCGTTCGAAGCAATACGATAGCAATTACTGGTTAGCACCTCCGGCTCCGGCCTGGGGTTTCTGCGCCTGCCTTCCTGGGGTTGACGATTAATAAATACATAAAATATTAATAAACAGTAAATTACAAATAAAATCAAATAACTAGAAATGAAGAGTTCAATGTAAATTAATCAAAATATCAAAATTGGTTCTCAAATTTTGAGAATTAATTTTACCACATAAATTTCAAATTTGCTTATGGGAATCATTTTTAACAAAACTATCAAATAGGGGATTACGAATGTTATATTAAAGTTGAAAACATTGATTTTTGGCTGATGAATTGAACCCAATGTTCATTCGAATTGTGTATGGGTAAGAGACTCAAACCCAACCCAATTAAATAATTAAAATTACATCATGTTCAATGTTTGATAACAAAAAATCATAAATTAAAGTACAGATAACAATTATACTGATTATTAAAATTAAAAAATGAAATTTTCCAATGATTTAAGACAAGCTTATTAGATCGGTATACTGGATACGTTTCGGGTATAGCGGATATGTATCGGATCCGTATATGAATATTAAAATAAATTAAATTATAAAATATTCATATTTTATTTTTTTAATATAAAATCCGACCCAACCCGCAAAAACCCGACCCAAAAAATCGTACCACAAAATACCGGTCGAAGCTGGTACGCCTGAAATTTCCAGTATACCGGAAATTTAAAACAATGAATTTTTCTCTATTTTTATGTTTTATAATTGCATCATGATCTAAAACTTTGCTGCACCGACTCTCCAATTTTCTTTACGTACCCGTGTCGGACCGCATCCGACTCTCCAACTCGCTACGACTTTTGATACTTGACACAAAACGACGTCGTTTTGATTTCTTCATTAATTATATTTTTTATTCGTTAGAAAAATAATTTATATGCATTCACGATTTTGTCATATAATCTATCTACTTGTGAATTAATCGTGTAAGCAATAATGGATCGAAATATGGTTGTTTTTGGGAGACATGAAATAGAATAATTATATTTATTTTTAATAAAATTGAATTATCTTATATTATAAATTGATAAACTATTTGTAGTTTAAAAAATATAGTTTATGCAGCTTACAACAAATTTTAATATTATTTTATTTAAAAATAATAACTGAGTCGAAAATATGACTCTTATACTCTTTTCGAATCAAGTCGTACTGAATTGATGGGACGAGTCGGTGCTGGATAGATCTAAAACACTCACAATATAACAATAAGTCCATAAATACTCTAAATATATATATATATAATAGCCATAAAAATTTCGAATTGAATAAGTCAAGGTTGAGAAAAGTTTACACGCTCTGATCGGTAAGGGAGACCGAAGAACCAAAAGAACCAGATTTCCCGGTCCCGGATTCATTCTCTCTCAGATAATCATTCCACTTTTGTTGTCATTTCCATACTTTAATATTCCAGATTCATAAGCTATCCTCATATTCGAAGAAAAAACCGATTTTTTGCTTCATATATTGATCGCTAAGTGATACAATTGCTTTGGATTAAATGGGGTGTTGCAGCAGCAAGAGTGCGGATTCTAGGGATACCCGCGTTGCTCGCTGGCGATCCACTGGAATAGTGGCGTTGCGCGACTCGAAATTGAAGGCATTATCCTTGTTTCTTCTATTGTTAAAGTTTAACAATTGCACTGGAGTAATCTGTGTTCAATGATTCAATCTGGCGGGTTTCATTTTGATGCAGCTTTTGCCTTATATCTATCTACTTGTCCGTGTATTTTTTTCTGTTATGCAATCCGAGTTCTTAAACTTTGGGTGAGTGATTTGAGTTTTTTGTTAGCAGAAGTTTCCGGATGATGTGATTCATTTGGGAAGCTCAGTTCGCACACTTGATGTAACGCATAATAAAATAGGTGAAATACTCTTGCAGTATCAATTCATATTCGGTTTCGATTTGTCCATTTTATTTGTGCATACTGCCCTCTATATCAAAATTGTAAAAGATAGCTGATTCATGTATTGCTTTTGTGTTTCAGTTGATATCCCATTGGAGATAGACAAATTCATTAACTTACAGCGATTGGTAAGAAGTTCTGCAATTACCTTTTGATTGTTTTCTTCCTTTAGCGCAAGTAGCCTACTAATCTTTTATGAGAAAATTGCATAAGTAGCCCTCTAACATACGAGCTGTGTAAAGGGTATGCTCCCAACTTACGAAATTGCAAGAATGACACCTAAAGTTATCAATACCTTATTTTTTTTACCCCTTAGTTTCTAGCATCTTGTTTTCCGTTAAGTTGACAAACGTTTTTCCGTTAGCACGAGTGATCCTCAAAGTACACAAATAAGACCCGTTTGAAAATTTATACAAACTTGACCCCTAATGTTCGAGAATTGTGCATAAAATGTAAAATATTAACGAGTTTGTTAGAGTGCCAATGATAAACGATATTGAAAACTTGAAGTGTCTTATATGCATTTAATTGAAGTTGGAGGGCTAGAAATGCATATTTTTGCTCAAAAAGTATATAATATTTACAATTTAGTAACTTGGATAGCATATCTTTTACACAGCTCGTAAGTTGAGGGCCGTATGCAAACGTCACCCAATCTTTTGTACTGATATTTTTGCTTTTTGTATGTGTTTAGTTGCATGTACATTGTGTATGATTTGATTGAGTTTTCCAACTTTTTTGTTGTAGATATTATCGGATAACTTCATCGAGCAACTTCCAGCTAACTTGGGAAAACTTCAAAGTTTAAAAGTTATGACTCTTGACGGAAATCGAATTGCATATTTGCCTGATGAATGTATGGCTTCGCTTCATCATAAACTACAAAGAGTTTTCGTAATGAATTTTGATAACATGAACTTTTTTTATGTGCAGTGGGCCAGTTGGTGAAACTGGAGAGACTATCAATATCTGGAAATCTGTTACAAAGCTTACCTGAAACTATAGGGAGTTTGCGCAATGTCCGTAATTCTTATGGTTTTAATTTATCATTTGGTTCATATTAGAGAACCTACGGATCGAAAATAAATCTTCTTGATAACTTATAAATTTGCAGTTGGTATTGCTAAATGTATCCAACAACAAGATAAAGCTTCTTCCCGAATCTATTGGTTGTTGCTTCTCTCTAGAGGAATTTCAAGCCACTGGTATTTTTAAATCTATATGTTTCTGATTATGTTCCTATGTTCCCGAATGGGATATTTTTTTGGGTAATTTTGCCTAGTTTTTGTCTCAATGAACAAGCATTTCTGCGGCCATCGTTTTCCTTCTAGATAATTTATATTTTATTCATGAATTTTGTGATCTGTTTCAATTGTTCGAGATCTAATCCGTACAATTTTATTGTGAATTTACGACTAATTTTTTGTTCGATATGATATCATTAGTCATGAAATGCCATTTCATATATTCACATGTTTTGCTATGAGTGTTAATAAGAATCAATTTAAATATTTCTTGCAGGAAATTCTATTGAAAATCTTCCATCATCAGTATGTAATCTTGTTAATCTTAAATCACTTTGCTTGGACAATAACAATGTGAAGCAGGTTTGCGTGCTTTATTCGATTTTACAGCTTTTGCGATGTTTATAATAAATCTTCCTTTTACAGATTCCACCAAACATTTTAATGGATTGCAAGAGTCTTCAGAACATTTCGCTTCACGGGAACCCAATATCTATGGACACTTTTCAACTGGTAGTTTTTTTATCCATAATGAACACTCTATTTTTGAACTAAAATAAACCATTTCAGATGGAAGGTTTCGAAGAATTCGAAGGTCGAAGGAAAAGAAAGTTTGACAAACAAATTGATGCTAATGTGATGATCAGTTCTAAAGGCCTCGATGAGGGCATCGATCTATAATGGTAACTCGCCTTGTTTTACCCAAAATTTGTATGATTTGACAATTTGGTTTTCAAAGTTATTTGAAGGCAAAACTAGTCCCATAACACCATATTTTTTGGTAAAACTAGTACTCATACTTTGTAAATTTTGGAAAATCTAGTTCTTAAAGTTTAATGTATGTGGCGAAATTGGTTCTCAAATTTTGGGAACTAATTTTGTCACATGGGGACCAAATTTACCAAATTTTGGAAATCATGGGGTCACTTTTACCAAAACTATCAAAATATGGGGACTATAAATGTCAAATAAAAATTTGGAGATCAAATTTATCAAAATCACCAAACTTTGGAGACCAAACACGTCATTTTCTCATTTCTTTCTTTTGTAATACAGCTAAAGATTTTGATGCATAGAAGACACGATGAGGAGGCTATTCTCCATGGTAATTACATAATACTCATGTGAATATATCTAAATATGAACTATATGATCGGCTAGCACTATATAAATGTTGATGCTTGCAAAAACATGTGAAATTATGGAATAATAAAGGGTTGATTAGCTACTTTTCTTGATTAGTTCATTGGTTGCTTGATTAGCTAATTTTCTTTGTGTATAATCATCTCTTTGTGTTGTTTGTGGTAACTTAATCCACATTTTTCTTTGTGTATAAGGAAGATGGATGTCATCAAAATTGATTTGATAAATTCGGTTGTTCATGCTATCATCATGGTTTATAAGGATCTCGAATCATTTGAGAAGTTTGATTCATTTTTTTACTAGTGTTTTGTCTAAACGGGAATGGACTAGTTTGAACCCACCATTGAGCTTTGATATCATGTCTAAATTGAGATTCAAACGTACGGGGAAATTGTTTATCTAATATAATGTATAAGAGAAGTAAATCACAATTAAAAATATAGAAGAAATCAAGTATAAAATATGAAATTAAAATAGATCAAACAAGATAATATCATATAGAGTTTTTGTGACAGAAAAACATTTATAAAAAATAAAAATAGTATTTAAAGATAATTTACTTTTATATTATATTATTTAATATGTTCATTTATGTATATTGAAGTTCCCTGGATAGCTTAGAAAAAAAAAAGATGCGTTGGCCGGTCTAATTTTATCTCTAAAACCTGGCTGTTATATTTTGTATATTTGAAAAATAAAATAAAATAAATTTATTAACAAACTACAAAAACAAAAATCTATTCTTCTTCTTCGGGCTCCTGAAAAATCTGAAATTTATGTCACAGCTTTTCCCCCCATGACCGTGGACTTCAAGTTCCGGGAGTTCAGTTGAAAATGGCGGGGCCTTCTCTTTATGAGGCTTTTGCTGCTAACCTCAATTCTATTTGTCTTCGATCGGAATCTTGAAATGCCGGAAAAAAGAGATCAGAAGAGAAGCTTCTGAATTCACTTCCTTCACTCGAGGAAGTAAGTTAATAGTTCTGGTGTTTACGTTTCTTCGATTTTTGAAATCAATATGCGATGTCAAGTAATTGCATTTCGATACAGGATTCTGATTGGAGTTCTGGGGGTTGAATTTTTTGTTGCCTATTGACTGTTCGTTTTTTCATATTTATTTACTTCTTGCGCTAAGGAGTTGCAGACATTTTGCATATTTCACTCGTTTAAGGGATTTTGTCATAGTAAGGGGTTTTTTAGGAAGATAAGTGGAAATGGATGTTTGGGTATTTGCTGCGGCTGCTAGTGCAGGGTATATGGCTCAGCATTTGAAGAATCTGAATATTAGTAATCGTAATTGGCCGAATTTTTCGTATGACATTCTTAAATCTGGTCGAGTTGGACCTTCAGCAAGTTTACAGAAAGCATTTGAAAAGGGAATTCCATTACAAAAAGAAGAAATATTCTTGCAAAAGGAACTAGATTCTGATGATACTGAAGAACTAGCATCTACTAGTGGATTTGAAGGTCAAGAGCCGTTAAAACGGGATGCAGTTTGTGATTCAGATTCTTCATGTGGATTAGAAAAGAACATTTTAGATTCCAATGAGGCAATTTTTGATGCCATTGAAGTAACAGCTAGTGGCTCATCACCCCGTCATTCGGTTATTGAAATCGGATTTTTGCTTGGTTCTAAACAAGTAAAGGGGAACTTAAGATGCAAATGTTTAAACCTTGAATATGTGAAGCCCAAAAATGTTCTTGAAAATTGTCTCTTGGCACAGTTATGGAATGGAGACTCGAGAATTGAAGAACATTCTCGCTTTACAAATGCACCATGGAGAGAAATTCTGCACACTTTACCTGTTACTGAATGTAGAATAATCAACAGGCCGCTTGTTGAATGGTGCTGTGAAACTAAAGCAGCTGAAAATAACGATTTTCGCAACGAAAAATGTCTGGAACCAATAAAAAGTGCTCATACAATTCCGACATTGCCTAATGTGGCAGCAGTGAAATCTCAAGTTAAAGCTAGGAACAAGAAAAATCAAGCTCTTACAAAGGGAAATGTCGAAAAATCAGCCGGTGACCTTGATAATAAAGAAGGTATCAGTTCAATGAAATATTATCATGTTTTACTTTTGAGAAAGCTATGTGAATATGTTAGTAGATATGAGGCACCTTGTCTTGTAATATAGTTTTGAAAACTCCCTGCATCAGAATCAATTTTTTTGACGTTTAGATTATATCGAAATTCATGAAAACGGGCCATGAAATGAATGCAAAATATCAGCTTTATTACTTTTTGGATATATCGATGTCGGTAAATGCTTGATACATGTTGTATATATATCGCTTTTCTTGTGGAAAACATGCATTTATGTGTATATAACCACATGGAAGAAGAATTCTATGATTTATGAGTTGAAAAACATTTTGACATCCCGTGTGATGTTTTTTTTGAATAATTTTTTTCCTATTTATACACACACGGTATAGTGATATTAAATCTACTCGTGAAATGATTTGAGATGGTTTTTTATTGAAAAACATGCATTTTTGTGTATATAAACATATAGAAGAAGAAGTAATGACTATGGAATTTTTTTCTCTCTCTTTTAGCAGGATCATCAAATGATCTTCTTCTTTTCAATCTCGGTTTGAAAATCGGTATTTTATATACTTCTTCTGTAAATCTTTGGGAAATGGAGAAGCTGAAGAAATCACTGAAGCAAACTGAGAATCTTGTTCAAGATCTACATGATGAACTTGAGATGAAAGATTCATTAACTGTTCGTGAACTGACAACAAGAAATGAATTATGGGATTCTTGCAATGTTTGTATTGATGATATTAGTAGAAGTACAAATTACGAACAAATCGAAGATTCTTCGAGATATTCTAGTGAAGTGCATTGTCATCAGAATCCAGATGAAGAATCATTCCTTAAAATCGAAGCAGAGCTTGAAGCAGAATTGGACAGGTTGCAATTTAATACAAACTCGCTTCAACCCGAAAGCAATGTGTCGAATTTCGACGAGGTAACTCGAAAATGCTTCTTCGTTTTTTCGGATCACCTGATCATGACAGCATTTATTACAATTCCCGTGTTCTAAATGTTCGTTTTTCGTCCTTTAATGTTTCGTTTCTTGCAGCCAAATCCCGATTTCGTACTGGATATTGCCGAAGGCGAGCTGAGAGCTGAGTGTTTTAGTAGAAAATCCGAGAGCTCGTATTATTCGGAGAAATGCAGAAGTAGTGTGCCTACCCCCTGCTCAAACCAGTATCCAGTATCTCCTAGATTGCTAACTGTTAAATTACATGAAGTTATACAATCGAGACTTAAAGAACGAATCAAGCAACTCGAGAGCATGATAAAGTTCCCCGATTCGAAATATATACCTGTGGAGTCTGTAGAACAACCCGTAGTCATTCACTTACATGGAGAATCTCTAGCTTCATACAATGAGACATATGAAGAAGAATACGAAACCGAAGATGCCCTTTTTCTTGAGGAGACACGAGAAGTCGGGTTCAGTGTGAATGCGGAGGATCATGCCGTTTTGATGGATGATTCTAGAAGCTGGAATGAAAGTGAGAATGTGGAAGATGAGATGGAGAGATTATTGATAGAGAAGATTGTAGAGAAAGCACGTCAAGGCTCTCCAGCAATACTTAAAGCAAATTGGGCATTGTTGTCTGAGTGATTGATCATTAAGGAACCAGAAATGCATTCAGACAAATAGTGTTGCTTTAAAATGGGATGCACGTGAGGGAACTTGTGATCTTTGAAACGACATTGTTTTGTTACATTAAATCCAATGTTGTTTGAACTTGAGAGTTATTAATGGAAAATGCATTTTCTATAAAAATTTAATTTTTAGATTGAACCCGAAAAATAAATGAGAAAATGCTTTTTCATTTTCAAATTTTCATAGTTTTATCAAATTTGATCTCAATGATATATTTAGGGTTTAGACAAATTTACTACATTTGATAAATCAGATTCTAAAAATGATAAAATCGATATCTAAAATTTGATTTTTACTGAAGATCTCAATTATCAAAATTGAAAATTTTGGAGACTAAATTTTGGAGAGTGGTTTTAAACTCACAAAATATGATAATTGATTTTGCACTTCATAATTTTGTGAATCACAATTATCATAATTATAAAAGTTTAGGAACATAATATCGTGCAAAAATATTTTTGTAATTTGGATATCTAGATATTACAAAAAACTAGATTGATTTTTCAAAAATTGCAAAAAATGGAAAACTCAATTTAACCCCAAAATCGACTTGAATGGCTAACAAGTAACAACCGATTGAACCAATCTAATTGATTTTTTAATTTTATATTATACTTATATCGGATTTAATCTATGCGGCATCGATTCGTTCGATCGACTCGGTGCGATTTGACTCGACTCGACACGACTCGGCAAGAGTATAAGAGTTAGATTTTCGACTCGACTCAAATTATTAAATAAAAGCAAATTAAAAAAAGTAATTGTTAGAATTTATAAAAAATTGCATAAAGTCAAGTTTAAAACTACAAATATTTATTAATTCATTATATAAGAAGATTTAACTTATAAAAAACGAATATCATTCGTCGATTTTAACATCTCCCCAAAAACAACAACTTTTTATCTATCATCGTTTGTACAAAGAATTCACAAGTAGATCGACAACATTAAAAATTCGTGAAAATACATAAGATACATTTTCGATTAATAAAAAAATCAAATTAAAGAAGAAATCAAAACGACGTCATTTTGTGTCAAATATCAAAAGTTGGAGTGAGTCGAAGAGTTCAATTCAACTCGATACGGGAAAATATAAAAAATTGAAAAGTGGGTGGCAGATAGGATTTAATTACATTCAACCTCCAGTCAAATTTTTACCCAGTTTTCTAAAAAGCTTAAACATTTAGGGTGCAAGAAATTAAATAGTTTTCTACCCAGTTTTCCATCTCCAATCTCCATTTTAGAATTATCGAACGGCGTCGTCAAATAAAAACATATACCATTGATTGTGGATGAGTAAACGAAGCTCAAGCCCGCAAGTTGTGTAAAAATTTGCTGTGCGAGTACCAATCATCACACTTTCATCCATAGCCTTTGAGGGCTGCTGAATTTATCACCAAATGGAACGCGACGAAAGACCCAAAAGTGTTCTCGAAACATTAGGCGAAGAAATTATCAGAATCGTAACGCCGGTTTCAATATGCATGCTTTTGGTAGTAATTCTTGTTTCTGTACTTAACGGGGATTCAGATTCCTCATCAGGAGAGGTATTAACCATCTATTCTGTTGTTAATATGGTATACAATGAAAATAGTTCAGATTCCATATGGGATAAGCTCAAAGGTGCCATTTTAAATTCCCTCGTATTTGTTGCTGTTGTCACTGTTATCACATTCCTCTTAGTACTCCTTTTCTACCTCAGATGCACCAAATTCTTGAAATACTACATGGGATTTTCAGCTTTTTTAGTTCTAGGGTTAATGGGAGGCGAAATTATTCTTCAATTGATTAGATATTTCACCATTCCAATCGACTGCATCACATATATTATTCTAATTTTTAATTTTTCTGTGATTGGTGTAATGGCTGTATTCATGTCAAAAATGGCTATTTTCATTACACAAGCTTATTTAGTTGCAATTGGAATGCTTGTCGCTTATTGGTTCACTCTTTTGCCTGAATGGACAACTTGGGTACTTTTGATTGCTATGGCTTTATATGATCTTGCTGCTGTTTTATTACCTGGTGGACCTTTAAGGCTTTTAGTAGAGCTTGCTATTTCAAGGGATGAAGAAATCCCTGCTTTAGTTTACGAAGCACGACCAATTCTAGTTAATGAATTCGGCACAACTGAGACAAGGATTTGGAGAAACGAGAATCGAAGCTCGTCTCATTCTCCAAATTCGTATATCGAAACTAATGATGTGAATGAGAATGTGATTGTAATAACGGATTCCACGGATATTGCGACTCCGTTGATACATAATGTGAGTGAAAATCTTGTGTTAGAAGGAATTGGATTAGGTTCTTCGGGTGCTATAAAGCTTGGACTTGGTGATTTTATATTTTACAGTGTGTTAGTGGGGCGAGCTGCAATGTACGATTTTATGACAGTTTATGCATGTTATCTTGCTATAATTGCTGGTCTTGGTGTAACGTTGATGCTGCTTGCGTTGTATCGTAAGGCGTTACCGGCTCTTCCGGTTTCGATTTTGCTTGGTGTGATATTTTACTTGATGACTCGGTTCTTATTAGAAGTGTTTGTTGTACAATGTTCTATCAATCTTGTAATGTTTTGAGCATCCTGTGGAGAAAGAATGTGTTTTTTGTATTGTATTTGTGTATGAAAATGGCGTTTCTTCCAATTCCAACCCTTTTAATGCAGTTGAATTAGTGTTTGGAAATTAGGAGCCAATTATGCCCGTTTGCCCGTTTTTTAAGGGGCAAAAAATAGGACGAAGGTCAAATTTGATCTCTATAATTTAATTTTGATAATTTTGGTCCTAATATTTTATAATTATGGTAATTGTAATTACCAAAGTATGAAAATAATAAAATCAATCCTTATATTTTATAAGTTTTGATAAAACTAACTCCAAAGTTTTAATTTGTATAGTATAATTACTCTTCAAAGTTTTCAATTTTTACAATTGAAATAATTGATCAAAATCATTAATTTGTATAGTATAATCCTCATATTAAATATGTTATTGCAAATTTACAATAATTATGCAAGTTTGAAGATTGAATATATAATTTTCTTAGTGTATTATAATGCAAAATTGAAATTCTACATTACAAATACATGTAAAAGAACCAATGTTTTTAAACTGGTCGAATTATCCAACCGAAGAGCTTCTGATTCAGGCAAATTGATACGAACAGTAATGAATCGTAAATATTTTGAAATATTCTTCTATTTAAAACGAATCGAAAATGTAAACATAGAAAAGAACTAACTTTTCTTCCCAGCTCAGCTCAGCTCACAAAAAGAAAAGAGAGAAGAAACTAGAAGTGTTTAGAAGGCCTTTTCCAAGTATGTTGATCCTCAGCTTGCTTTACAAGATGTGATGAGCGATCCATATGACATTTTTTGCAAACAATATTCCCACTAAAATTCAAGAAATCACAACTGTGCACAACAAATAAACAACTATCAAACCACCATTATCTCAAAAACATATCATTCGACTTACCGGGAACATTCCCAATCACCAGGTCTCATTTGCCTCTGTGGTCGAGGTTCTTGGCAACGGAAGCAGTTTCTATTAGCCGCAAAGTTCATGAAAGAACACCTATAACCAAAACAAAGAGTATTTTACAAAGGATAGAGATATTCGATTTCATATGGCAAGTGTGCTCCGAAATAACATATAAGAAAAAAGAGACCACATTGAACAAACCAATTATTATGTTCCTCAATAAATTAGACATTTTGAATGTCTAAAATTCAGCAATACTTTGAGAATATAACTATTGACCATAACTGAGAATAGTCAACAAAATTAACCTTTTCTACCGCCTTTGCACCGTAAATCATAGCCACACTATTATCACATTCTTTCATTATAAACCAATCCAAACCCGATGTGGGACAATTATTTCATATTTCAACAAGAGAAGCAGAGAAAATAACGTAAATAATGACCATCTGAATGAATGAAAGAAATAAAACTTTCTGTCAAAGAGTTTTGGTGATGCAGAGAAGCAAATCCAATACATTCTGCCAGTAAAAATAATTCATGGACTTAAGATCGGCAAATACCAGGGTTTGATCATATTTATAAGATACTTTGCTAAATCTACTTATTGCTAGAGCAAAACAAATTCTATCAGGCATCTAAGCCACTAGCCTTCATATTCCCTTATTCCCTCGAAAATGTAGCACAGTTCCACAAAGTGTATACTAGGAAAATTCACAGTAAATAAACAAACTAATATGACAGAATTAAATACCATGAAGCTAAGAGACATGTGTTCTATCACATAATACAAATTAAGTAAATGGATAAAAAATTGAGGTACGTATAAACCAAATTTAATGGGAATATTAATCGTATACTGAATATGAATAGTACCCACAAAATACGATTACTATGAGCATAATTTCATAATATCACAGCAAAAATCAACTAACTTACTGGGTACAATTCCAATCTCCTTTCTTCATTTCAATTCCATGAAAACTTACACGCTCCGGCCCATCCATATTGCACTTTAAGCAACGGACATTCCGTGCAAAGTTAATAAAATTGCACCTGTTTCAAGAATGAAATATTATCCTTCCACACTTACAATAAAGGGTATGTGTTTATGCATGTTAAAGAACAACTTTTGTTATAACTAGTAAATAATTATGAAGTATAGAAGAGAAATACCCTGGGCAATCCCAATCCCCTTTTCTCTTTTCACCATCACCCTGGTTTGCCTTAGGAATAGTGCATCCACAATTTCGGCATTGAACATCTCTTGAAGAGTTTTTCGCTTTGCACCTATTAACAAGCCACATGAACAAAAATGAAAATAACTGATATGCATCTATCGCTTCAAACATTTAAGTATAATTTTTAATGTAACTCCATTCCTTACTTTACACATGCCCATTCTCCATCAAATAACAAACCCGAAGAAGGTTTCTTTTTTGGAGAGGGTACCGGTATAGGCATTACAAGATCAGGGTCCAGAGGTGTCTCATCAAGTTCAACAATCTTTGAGAGCAATTTTCTAGCAGATGCTTCTATCAGCTCTCTTCCAGGAGACTTAGTTTGTCCAGAAATACACATGGGATCTAGTGCATAACATAAAATAATACGAATAATATCCACTGTACGTGGAGTAGTTTCAGAGTCCTCTAGTACAACACAAGCTCTATCACACGAACCACGAAGCTCACATGAATTGCATACCTGCAGTTAACAAACCAGTTAAATGTTGTGACTTTGTGCAAGCACTCTATAAATGAAAAGAAAAAAACTCTTTAATACAATTTAACATTACATCGCCCTCGACAAGTTCAAGATATGCTCTCAGCCGTTTAGCTGAATTTACAGCCTTCCGTAGAATATTAGGGCAAGTTTTCCCAATCACATTTTGGATATCATCTTTGGATAAAGAACTACAAGATTGAACATTAATTACTTAGCATAGACATAACAATATCAGGTCTCAGTCAGATATGATCATATAACTGTTTGTTTATGGATCCACATTTATAAACACAAAGCATCTCAGCCTTCCTCACAACATTCCTTTTAATAAATACAGCTGAGATTAAGAAAGGCACCTGAAAATATCAAATCGGTCACGAGCAAAGCTCAAAGATGCATCTTTAAGCAGCTTCATATCTGTATACACGCCAACTCCGGCAGGAGTGTCCTCGGAATCTGCCTTGGATGTAAAATAGCCCTTAGCTCTCAATCGGTCAACCAAATTAACCCATTCAGGCCATGGATGTACTGGAAGGGAAGAAGCATGTTCTTGAATGGGAGTAGAAACTGAAGAATCGATAGCAAAAGTAGAGGTAGCATAGCGGTTTATGCGAATTGAAGAAGGAAAGCAAAAATTAGTGAATTTAGGCAGTGAAACTTGAGAAACACGAAGAAATGAGTGCTCCAGTAGGAGTCTTGCCGCAGACATTTTATCCACTTTCTCCTGCAAAAACGAGTGAGGTTTAAGAAACGAAACCAGCGGGCTAAACCTCCTCGCTGGGATCGGGTTACCCGGTATACAGTCAAGTCAGTCCGATACACAAAACCGGATCTTTATCCGAACCCAACTTACCTCGGGCATTCCTCAATCTTGTTTGTCGAAATATCTTGGATTTTTATTGTTTTTATATTTAAACATAATTTAACTTTTAAGTTTTATTATAAAATTTTTATAATATTTTATGGTTATTATTTTGTTAATAATTAAAGTTTAGTTTATTATATCTTAGAGTTATTATTTATCAATGGATCTAGCTGTTCCTATCCAAGCTTCACGGCTTATCAATGGACGAACATTGCAAGAGTTCATCAATAGCGGCTAGTTTACAAAAATATTCACTGTCAAAAAGGATTTTTGTCAATTTATCTATCTAAAGCAAAAATCTTTTGTAATTTTTACACTTTGATGAGTAGATTGGTAAATCAACTTCTCTATGATAGATAGAATGACAATACATACCATCAATAGCAGTATCAAGTGATCAAACCACACTATCTTGTATGTCCCCGTGACATCTCTTGGTTAATTGACTTGGGTACAAATCAACATATGTTGGGGTTATCTTAGAAAAAGATTGAGTTTGTTTGCAAATGCGTTTAAAATTACGGTGTTGTGAGATTTGATCACCAAATCGTTATTTTTTTAACACGCACAAAATGAAAACAAATTTGCGGTGTATTTATAGCTAAATAATTACGATTATACAGTACGTTCTAAAATCAACTATGACATATTCGTGATTTGAAAAATAATTAATTCATCATTAATTCCAATAATTAAAATATAAATATCATTATTCTTTTTATATGGAATGATATATTAATATTTTTATATAAATAACAATTATTATACATCAATTTGCATTTTTTTATATATTCACATTTATCTTATCTTTTATTTGACCATCATCATTCACTATATGACTACTATATCCTAACATTTCACTTTTTTAATAGTTGTTCTAAAACAATCTGTGCCAACACCAATTCGATCCATACTGAAATATATTTTTATCTCATAAACTAACCACATCGGCATAACACTAATTCGAATCTAGTCTTAATACTAAAAATCGATTAAAACCACTTACACCAACTAGAATTGGACCTAAATTATGACCTATTGAACCTATATTTTGGTACAAATTCAATAAAATTGGAAAAAAAACCACAATATTCACCTATTTACAACTAACATAACAAAAAATAAGGTTTTAAATTTATTTATTTATTAAATATTATATTAATTATCTAAATAAATACATTTTGAAAACCGTTCTCCAACAAGATTTCTGGTTCCCCAATCCAATAAGCTTTTAAAACTATTATTAGCATTGGCTTGGTCATTCATGGAAAGTAAATCAATGTTTTCATATCAATCGGTATATCGGATAGCATTAGTATTTTGATAATGCAACATTGCATCTGGTTTTCGAGTTGAAACCCGAGTTTTTTGAATTTGACCCAAAAAATATAAAAAATTAGTATCGACCGTAACGTTCATGCCAATCCGGACGGAAACATAATTCCATACCGGTATGAAACAATTGATGTGTATGCATTATAATATGCAGAAGTAATACCATAAATGCCATGATTAAGGACAGGGGACAAATACAAATTACATACGGAGAAATAAGAACCATTACAGAAACACAATAATTTCAATTTTCTTGTTGATGAATGAGAGGCTGCTGCTGAGTAATGCAATGAATGTTACCTCCACCAAGAGCAATCTCACGGGCACCTTCAATGCCCACAATCTGCATTTGCACCACAATGGCAGTTCTTAAATCTCAAAAAAGTGCTTCCTTTTACATGTAAACATATATCTTATCCCAAAATCACCTCATAATCTGGGAATGCACTAGAAAGAACCCGAATAGCTTCGGCATCATATTTCTCATCACCAAATTGAGGTGCGATTATCGCACCATTCGCAATATAAAAGTTCACATACGAAGCAGCTAGTCTTTCTCCATTATACATTCCTTCACTATCCTCAAAGAGAGTATCATCACTATCCTCAAAGAGAGTATCATCACTATCCTGTAGTTAAAAATTCAGTGATTCGGATAAATCGAAAAATGACATAATGAAACTCTACCAGCTCCGGCTCGAATCCAGCAACCTCGTCTTCGGTCATATATAATGGACCAGGTACATGAAGTTTAATCACCTCAAGATTTCTACCTTTTGCATCCAAAACACTTTTAAGAACAGAAAGAGCCTCAATGGATCTCTCGTATTGAGGGTCGGATTCATCGTCAGTCCATGCAAGAAAAACGACACCAGGTTTCACAAAGCAACACATGTTATCGACATGGCCATTAGTAGCCGTATCACCTGCAAATTTGTACTAGAAAAGATGCTTAATTGGTGCTTAATGATTGAGGCAAGAGTTTATAAGATACCATATAATCCTCTAGGAAGCCAGATAATCTTCTTGACTCCAAGATATGCTTTAAGCTCATTCTCAATTTGTGTTTTGGTTAAATCAGGATTTCTATTTTTATTCAGGAGGCATTCTTCTGTTGTAATGCATGTACCTGAAGGATAAATAATGCTACCACATAGTATATGGATTAAATGCTAATCCATAAGAAAAACATATATAGATTTACGAATAAAATAGGGGATTCGATCTAAAGCTTTGATCGGTCAATAATATCTAACTTGGCTCTAGTGTTCCACGGGTTAAAAGAGCATAGAAAACAGGTATACTCGGAAAAAAATGTAGAAATTCAAATTGAGTTACATCAAAGTAGTAGTGCACATTACAAACATATCAGATTCATTGGAGTAATTCAAGATTACGCTTGAAAAGCTAAAAAATGGCCACAATGTTCAAAAGACCAGGGCGAGAGGCAAATTTTGTCCTAATAGTTTCATGATTTCGGCAAATTTGGTCCCTAAAGTTTAATAATGGTGACAATTGTGATCTCCAAATTATGAAGATAGTAAAACTGATTCTATACTTTGTAAGTTTGGGTACTAAATATGCCGGTACAAACTATAGGTACCAAATTTGTCAAAACTACGAAAATTTTGAGACTGAAGGCGTCATTTTCTATTCCTTCATTTCTTAGTCTATGTTCAGAAAATTGTACATAATACACGGAGAGTTTTTTAAGATTTGATAAGAAATATCCCACATCGAAAATGAGATGTGGTTTGGATTTGTTTATAAGAAGGATTGTGGACCATTGTAATTGACTTGTTCAAATTTTTACAGTGTGGTCTCATCCTCTTATACACTATATCCGTGCACACTCCCCACGTAAATTGACCCAACTCTAAAAATTTAAAAGAGTTCGCTATAAACAAAATAGTTAAAAGAATACAAACCTTCCCCATCTGTGTGAATGCTTCCACCTTCAAGAATCATAGAATGAGAAAACCTTGGAATATTTTCAATTTCCAGAATCTAAAATGAAAAATTATTTGCTAATTACATATACAGCAAAATTTGACTAATTTCCAACTTAGCACATTAAAATGAACTTAACCTCTTTAGCTGTAAGCAGATCAAGGCTCCAATCTCTATAAAAACCTTCAATCAGCAATACTTCTAACTCATTAACAGGAAAAAAAAAGACAATAAATGAATGGTTCCATAAGCAAACCTCACCACCATAACAATTAAAGTTCCAGTCTATTCCCGCAATCTTGCTTCCCGACTCATCTTCACTTGATACGTGATCTCGGATAACGAACTATCGAAAATTGCTGTTTCAGTTTCATATTTGAATTTAAAGAAACATAAGAATGCAACTCAAACAAGTGAAAATCTCACTGTTGGACCAGTGTCTCGGAACCATGCATCGCCCATACTCAACTCAACGACACTAATATGTTCCGGTAATCGATTACGTGCATTTTTAAACTGAAAAGTTAAGCATTCTAATTTAAACAAAGAATTAAAGCTAAGAGGATTATGTAAAAGCCTTGTTGTATATATATACCTCTGCAGGACTAGCACACATAATAACAGATTCATACTTTGATATAGCAATAGCAACTCTTGAATAAGCAATCTGAGCATGCACTCCATGATCACGCCAAATTCCATGTTCTTCCTATTTACAAAAAAAATCATAAAAAATGATAAACAAAACAGAGAAGTTATGTAAAAAAAGTGACTTTTTCTTGTAACTACCCTTAAGTATGGTAAAGATGAATAAATATATATCTTGTGTTAAGTGTGGAGATCGGTATTATTGTCGATCGGTCACACTTGGATGGTGGTTGACGTTGTTGTCGATCGTGCGCACCAGAGGACAGTCGGTATTGGTGTTGATCAGTCGATAACCGAATCACGCAATACCTTAGGTGACAAAGGGACAAATCCGAGATATGAGATGAAGGCAATCGATCGATGACCGAATTGAGACATGGTAGAACCCATTGGTCTAGGATGCCATCAATTATGGAAAGAGATATTCAATGAAACAAGATCATATCAAATAAGTATATATGGACGCATATATATGATTTGATTATTAAAAATCATAATAGAGGATATGATCAAATATTAAGAATATTTGTTAGTTATCTTAATTATCTCAACTCTTGTATTCCGAATTTCCTATTCGTGTGTGTGTTTTATTATCCTCAAGTGATATTGAATTTGGCCGTTCCACCAATCACGAGATTTTTACCCATCCTGGTTTAATTTCTTGTGTCATTGTTTTCTCTTTTTCTTTAATTCTCAGGTTCTACTTAATCTATCGAAGTTGTTCGCACACGAGTGTAATCCCAACATCATGGTGTTACAGAAATTAAACAAAGAACATTATAAAGATAAGAAAAAGCTCACTGGCCATCCCATCCAACATTTAGAGTGAGTTTTCCATTCCGCGGGCATGTAGAAGTCATAATCAGAAGGTGCCCCTTTTAACTCCATAGCTGGCTCATATAAATCAAGGGAAGAAGATAAAGAAGTAGGAAATGGACATAGCAAGACAATATCGTTGTGAAATCACATAAACAAGAACAACATTGGCATTAAATGGAAGCAACACAATGGTTACCTGTAGAATAGCAGCCGTAACAGCCGCGGGCAACTGCGGTAACTCGTTGAATCCTAAGAAATTACATGTTCTTCATTGCCGCCGGGATGTTTTTTATCATTATTGATAACAAATAAAACAATATATTTCATTTTCATGTTATTTGTTTAGATTTTTTGGTAGGGTATAAAAAAACAGTACCATATTTTTTAAAACAAAATATATAATTTTTTATTAGTAAAATTTTTAGTGATGATTGATGAGGAGTTGGTTAAGGATAACATAGTTGAAGATATAACGTATTAGCGTTAAATTTAAAAATATAAAATAAAACTAGAATTACCTTTTTGTGAGTAATCTATAGTTGATGATGGACCGCATTCATGACCCGTGTGATGACCCGATCAAATATTCCGATCCGATATGGCTCTATCATGAAGAAATATTCAGATTGAGCAAATGCAATTTATTATTTTCTGTCGGGTTATCTCAAAGTTTTGTTGTCCAGATATAGATATAATACCTACAAATCATTAAGGGAGACTAGGTAGTAGATTGGATTCAAAAAAACCAATATTCGACTTTATAATTCGATACTTAGATATACCAAAAAACTATCAATATCATTCTATAGTTCAAATATGAAAATATTAATAAAAATTATATGTAATATTTTCTTTGTCCAATAACTAAGAATATTTAGTCAACTATATACTCCACTATTCTATAAACTCTTTCCAAAAACATATTTGGTAAATTGCCTCCATGTTAACACCATTCTTTTTATTGCCTAATTTTAAATTTGCATTAGGCCATCCTCAATCATGTCCGCCCTAAAATTTCATTCTCTCATCCACATCAGCTTTCTCTCTGTACACATCATCATTCTTTAATTTTATAAATAATTTTCCTCTTATTTCTACAACAATGTCCGGACATTATAATTTTTAAATTTTATTTTTTTACACATCAAATATATAAAAATTATAATATTATCAATAAAATAATTATATAATTTTTTATATTTTATAATTCTTTTAAATTTAATTTTTAAAATTTTTTTTAAAATAAAATTGGAGGAGAGAAATTTAGCCACGTTGGCCGCCCAATCAGACTAAGCAGCCAACGATGAGGATGGCCTTACGGACGGTAAAAGGGGTTCATTTTGATATCTAATTAGATGTTACTCACCGAGACAATTTTGTGAATAACACTTGGAGAAAACCCTACACGATTACCAAATTTTTAATATAATCTAATCTTATTTACCAACCACCTAAAAGTTCAATAATTGGAACCAAATATGCTTTTTTCAAATTATTTCTCTTGAACTTAGGAAATGTTGCAAATGGGGATAAATATAAAGTCATTAATGACAGCGTCCACTTAGATCCACCTGCCTAATTTATAAATTTGTTTTTTATAATTTATTAAAATAAAAAATCAGAATAGTTTTGCATATATATATACTTAAATCAAAATGAGTAAATAATTTTGTAAGCATTTAATCATATGGGACATATATATGAACAATCAACCATCCCCCACCCCTTTTAAGACGGGTAAATAATTTGAAAACCCGTTTAAATATCCAAATCCATTTTAAACGGGACGATTTTTCGATGGATTATGGACAGATAACCCAAATTACCATCCCTAGAGCACCAATCAACAAACATGTTGAAACGAACTTCATAGAATCAAAATAGTTTTAAGTGCCTCGTGCCTAAAACAAAGTCACAACATATATAACTACTGCAATATACAAGGAATGATTCTTCATGTGACCACAATATTTGGATACAAGAAAGTTTTCTATGCATCATCAATTATAATCACAGTGTCACGGCATCTCCTTCCCTTATCTATTTAATTGCTGCATTTAACCTAAGCATAGCAAAATTCTCAGCTCTGTGAAGGTCGTTTCGACAGACTTTGTTGTGTTGGGTCCGATCGTCACTTTTGGGAAGAATGAAGTGATCGACACCTTTGGGAGGAAAGTGTCGATCGACACTTCTAGGAGTTGGGTCCGATCGCCACCTTTGGGAAGAAGATGACGATCAGCACCTTCCCAACAATACAACCAGCTTCATTAATGGTTAATTGACATGTGTCAATCGGCATTAATTGAGTAGGGTCGCCATAAAGATAACGATCGGTTTCAGTCTTGAGAGCGGTAAAGCTTTGGTGACGGTCAATCAGCCGAAGAGGGTGCACTGACAGGGGTCGACAAAGATTAGTGGACTTTAACCCTAAAGCCCACCTACAACCATTATATAATGGATCCGCTTTAACGTGGGACCATCATCTCAGAATTATCAGAAAATAGCAGAGGAGCACGGGAGCAATTCTGGGTTTAGAACATTCTGTCTGTGTATTTGATTTAAGTTGCACAAGAATTCGATAGTTCTTGTGACTATAATCTTTGTGTTATTTTCGTGATAGTGGATTGACCAGGAGGTGGTCCGTGGTTTTCTCCCGGTACTCGGGTTCTACGTAAAATTTCTGTGTTCTTTTTCCCATTCCACATATGTTTTTTGCTAAGTTTAATCGGTAAAACAAATCGTAAATTCCATTAAAAGCTAACATGTTGATACTAATTAAATTATCGCTACTTAATATTTGCAACATATCAGAAGCAATATCATATTACGATTTATGCCCAACAATCGCCCTAAAAGGGTTGTCAAAAAATCCGATTAAGTTTGATTTGAGGGATTAACCGATCGATTGAGGTTTCGGCAATGGACAAAAACCAAACAATTTTAATCCAAACATTAGGTTTAATTCCGAACCTTGAGCTAAACCTCGGTATCGTAAATCGAAAATTGGGAAGAAAAACTCTAATCGGAAAGAGGAGAAACATTATTTGTAAGGCGAAAAAACAGAATGTTCAAATATCCATATGAATTAACACTTGATTTACCTTTCTCGTCGCGAATAATCTGGAATTTGGGCAAACCGATGACGACGATGGAGGAGGACGGCTACTCTCTTGGATCTGGGACTTTATAATTAGGGTTTTCCGCTATTAGTATTTATATGTGATTTGGCAAATATTAATTATAATTTATGTCAGGGAATTTTCAACAAATACAATCATTCTAAATTTAACATTTTAAAAATACATTTTTTTTTACTTTTTATTACTACATTTTTAAAAATTTAAAATTTTTATTTTAAAAAATTAATTATTTTTTAGAAAAAAAAGATGTGGGTTAATTATTACAATTTTAAAATATACAATATATAATACAATGTTTTCATGTTCTTTTAAAATATATGGAGAGGGACATTCTCCTCTGTGCCCACTTACTCTCATACCAATGAAGAAAAACTGAATAGCAAATAAATAGAACGAAAAAAACCAGTAACATACATTTCAAGTAGACATAACAAAATAATGATGTTCAAAGAACAATACAAAATGAAAAATTATGGATTTATATATATATATATATATTCTAAATTATGCATTATATAATATTTAGATTATTCAAACCCAACGAAAAAGGAGGTTTCAATTTATCTAATTAAAAATCACTCATTACTAAAAATCATTGTATCTAAATCAATAAAAAAATAGGTAAATCATATTTATTTTTTTGAATTAACCATATATTTGGCAAATATATAGCCTAGCTGGTTGAGACTAATTGCATAATGGGTTTATTTGATGTCACGATTAAAAGTGTAGTGAGGTACGGTGAGATAGTCCAATCGTGATTTTTTTAATGCACGCAAAACACAAGCTTAATTGCGATGTGATAATCATTAAAAAATTGCGATATCATCACAGCTGTTAAAACCAGCTGTAGTTTCATCGTTATTTTGAAAAAGACTCATTTACCCTTACTTCTATTAATTATAACATAATTATATTTATTATTATTATATATATAAGGGTATATTAGTATTTTTACATAAATCACAATCATAATATCGCAATTTTACCAAACATACTTAAAAATTCACGATCATCATATCTTACTACACATCACCACATCTCACCGCAATTTTAAAAAAGTAAAAGAAACAAATCATTGCACATGGGGCTGCGACAGTTAAGGTGCCGCGTTATTGGGTACCCTCTAAATTTAAAGCACCTACCCCATTTCCTTGAATCATTATATTTCTTTTAATGCAAACTACTACCAGTTACTCCTATCATTTCATAAGTACTCCATATTCAATCACAAATTTTAACTATTGGATTCTTATGAATGTTTTCATATCCATCCAAAATTTTGCATTCATCTAAATCGATATGAATAGTACGATCGGTAGACCGAACAATACCAAATTAGATTGTTTTTTAAAAAAATATTTAATTATTTTTTATGATTAGATTTAAAATAACCTAGAATTCGACCCTAAACCCTATAACCGGATACCAAAAAAATCGAAGTGTCCAACATATAGACCCTAAAATACCTTATATTGGTTGTATAGAAGTGTCGATTTGATACAAAATTAAAAGTAGATGACGGTAAAAAACCATATTATTTTATTTTATTTTATTCATAAAATAGGTTCTAAAAAATAACATTGGGATATTTGACTCCAAAAACCAGTTCTTAACTGATTATCTGTTGCTAAAAAGTCGATATTTTCATATGGTTCCAGAATTTCATTTAAATCCAAATAGGCACGTCCGTCCTATATCAATTAGTACAATTTCTTAAAATTTTTTTAACTCAAATAATGTAGTGATCTGTATGAAAATATTATAAAATAACTAGGTTTTTTTTCAACCAATTTTTTGCACAAGTAATTTTTAGTTACCAATCACATTAGGAAGGTCCCACCCATGTTTTAAAACCGTGATGCATCCTTCTCCTTTGCTATAAATAAAAACACAACATGCATCTTCACTTTTCAACTACATCATGAGGATGATGATGGCAAATTTGTTTACAGTCACATGCATCATCCTCACCGCCACCGCTTTGGCCGACGAATCACACCACCGCCGCCCTTTTAACACTATCTACGCCTTCGGTGATTCATTTACAGATACTGGAAACACTCACTCCGATTCCGGCCCCGCCGGATTCATGTTCGTTTCAAATCCTCCTTACGGCCAGACTTTCTTCCACCACCCCACCAACCGCTACACCGACGGCCGCCTAGTCATCGATTTTGTCACGGAAGCACTTTCCCTCCCGTTTCTCCCCCCTTATCTCAAACCTAAATCCGATCGATCCGCCGGAGTGAACTTCGCCGTCGCCGGCTCCACCGCTATAGTTCACAGTTTCTTCGTGAAAAATAACATGACGCTTAATATCACTCCCCAATCGCTGCAAACTCAACTCAATTGGTTCGACGAGTATCTCAAAAGTAAATGTAAAGATTCCGCCACCGTGAAGCGGTGTAGAGCGGCGGTATTCGACGATGCATTAATTTGGGCAGGTGAAATTGGTGCCAATGATTACGCTTACAGCTTTGGATCTTCGATCCCTCCAGAAACAATCAAGCGCCTCGCAGTTAATAGCGTCACCAATTTTCTACAGGTAAATTTCTCAATACAATTTTAAATATGAATAAATATTACATATCGAAATTAAGATATATATATTTTTTAATTTATAAGAGATTATAAATTATAATAATTGATTTGTTTAATCTTTTATTTATGTTATCATATAATATCATAACATGAAAATGTGAAATTGATCCTCATTTTAAAAATGAAAAAAATTCTTTTTAATTCTTTAAATTTACATCAAAATTATTTTGATCCTTCAATTAAAAAAAATTTAAATTAAATATTTTAAAGTTGATATATTATCAATTTTAATAGAAAATTACTAAAATATCCTTACTTTCAAATAATTATTTATAGTCAAATTAAATTTCAGAACTTATAAATTAATATTTTTAAATACAACAATTTTTGATTCTATGCTAAAAATAATTTTTTTTGATAAAACAAAAATTTTGTACTCAAAATTCAAAAACGCTAATTTATTCATATTTCAAATAAATATGAATAAATGTACAAAATTGAAATTTAATTAATTTATAAAAGGAAATATTGAACATAATAATTAATTTAAATATATTTTAAGTTATACCTCTTATACCATTCACTGATCCATTAATGAAACAGGGAATGCTTGAAAGAGGAGCCAAATACGTCGTCGTTCAGGGCTTACCGCCGACAGGGTGCCTCACATTATCTCTCTATCTCGCTCCTTCAAATGACAGAGACGCATTTGGCTGTGTAAAATCCGCGAACAACCATAGCCTGGTTCACAATTCAGCAGTTAAATCCAAAATCACCGATTTAAGAAGAAAGTTTCCTCGAGCATCAATTGTATACGCAGATTACTACGAAGCTTACATGGCGGTGATTAGGAACCCAGCGGCTAGCGGAATCAAAGAGCGTTACAAAGCTTGCTGTGGATCTGGAGGAGGAAATCTGAACTTCGATTATTTTAATGTTTGTGGATCGAAATCGGGGAAATCGTGCGGCGCTCCATCGGAGTATATAAATTGGGACGGTGTTCATCTGACGGAAGCGATGTACAGAGCAACCGCCACCGCGTTTCTTAACGGAAACCGTACTCACCCGCCGTTACCCTACTTGTTCAACAAGAAACTGCACCGGTCATGAATTTGATAAGCCATGTCATCGATTCATTTTCTTTATGAAATAATAAATAATATTTCATTCCCATCAGGAATCTGGTAACAGTAACATATTTTATTTTTTTATATATATTATAAAAAAATTAAATAATATTTAATTATTTTTTTAAAAAAACTAAAAACTAAAATCCAAAAAATCTGTTTATCATTATTATATTATTAATAATATAATAATATAATTAATATATTCTATTATTATTATTATAGAATATATTATTATTATTATAGTTTTATAGTTATATAGTTAGCATTTCATATATTATATTATTAATCATTATTCATCATAATTAAATACACAATAATTTTATATTCGATATCCATTTCACCACCTGTTTTTTTATATCTTTAAATTAAAATAATAAATAATTATTTATGCATTTATTATATTTTCAATGGTGTTTAATTCAATATTGGTCCATCAAATTACACAAATTATCATTTTTAATTTCTCAATTTTGAATAATACATTATACATCATTCAATTAACAAATTTTGACAATTTAAATATAAATTGATGAAAATGCTCCTAATACATTTTAAAACTCACGGACATCATACTCGTATTTTAGGTTGTGAAAATAATATTTACATGTATAACTATGGACAAAAAATATCTACAACTCAAATATCTAATAGAAATCTAATACTTTTATGTCTCAACATACATAATTTTGTCCAAAAATGTTTACTTTTAACCAATATTTTCATATGGTCCTGATCGATTGATCGATACACGTCGAAAAGGAAACCCGTTAGAAAGATCCAAATACTGATATCGCCCGATTTTCGTTTCCGGTGGATATGAAAACATTGTTTTAACATTGTTTATTCCAAACAATATAATATTTGTACAAAATAGTTTTAGAGTCCCATGAAGAGACTAATAATCGGAACTCTAACATAAAATTAATCGGCCGTGTTGATCGTGAGATATTTTTCTAAGTTTGAAAATGAAACTCATTCTTATTTTCTCAATATACTTTCCACAGAATGTTGTGTCAGCACCAAATCTGTCGAGCACACTGTCCGTGAGTTTTGAAATGTATTAGAGATATTTTCGTCAATCTGTATCAAAATTGACAAAATTTATTAATTGTGGAAATATATTATTCAAAATTGAGGGATGAAAAAGGATAACTTGTGTAATTTGATAGACCAATATTAAATTAAACTCATTTTCAATCATTATATTTTCACCAAAAAAATCATTTAAGATACAACAATTTTGTTTAAAATCAAACTACATCAATTATATTTTGATTATTTTAATTCACCAATTATGCACATTTCAATTTAGGTTTACATGAAAATTTAATAGTTTTTTCAATGTTTCAAATTTGATTAGAAATTGTAATAATTTTGTTGTGATGAGTATGTTAATCATATCGGCAAATACAATTCGTAGCTGGTATACCGGCTGCTCGTATGAGTCATTAGATAAACTTAGAAACCATAATCAATTATTTAAAAAATAATTAATATATAAAGTTAATAACAACATTTAAAAAATTTGAAAAGTAATCAATGTATAACATATTAATTTGTACCTTAAAAAATCAAAGTTAGATTATATCAAGGGTATAAAAATACAAAATAAATTATTGTTTTTTAAGTTATATATCGGTACATGGTATACTAACGATATATCAATATAACCATTCATACTAGTGATGATCGGTACGAACTGTACTAACAATATAACTTCATTGGTGATGATCAATTTTTTTTTGTACCACTCCAATATTCCATTATGGTATAACTGGTGTACCCTAGTACCAAAATTAATTTTATTATTTTTTTAAGGTCGTATTCGAAAAAACTCAGGATCTATTTCTAGAAATCTATATTAAGTGGTAGCGAAAACAATACCGGATATTAACTAATATTTCATGTACCCGTCAAAGCATGAGTGATGAGTATATTTTCGTAATTAATGCAATATATTCGTGTTAAAAGCGGCAATTATGATTTGAATGGGAGTTACATAAGGAAACAATAATGTAGCTTTAAAAAAAGGTAACAAAATCAGTAACAAAACCTCAAAATATTTCAATTTCCATAGAAATCCACTTCCCAAAACCACACCTCCTTCATCTTCTATATATCAAACACCACTAAAAAATTATTTTTGCCATGGCTGCGCTTATTCTGTACGCTGTTTTAGCACTAACTCTTATTGTCGGGAAGTGCAAAGGTGAAATTTTCACTGTCGGAGGAGAATCTGGATGGACAACTATCAATATTACACTTGATTTTTACAAGAAATGGGCTGCGACTAAAGATATCAACGTGGGAGATACTCTCTGTAAGAGATTCAAAACCCTAGAGTTTTGTTTGAATTTTTTTATGATGTAATAATGATTTGTTTTTGTATTGAATTACAGTGTTTCGTTACAACAATAATTTCCACAACCTTGTTCGTGTTACTCATAAGAATTTCAACAGCTGTAATGTCACGGCGCCGTACTTTACAATGTCGAGTGGGAATGATTCGTTCATGATCCGGCGTCCGGGTCATTTTTACTTCTTGTGTGGGTTGCCGGGTCACTGCCAGAGTGGGCAGAAGCTTGATATTCGGGTTGTGGATACTCCGTCACCTTCGCAGAGCCCGTCTTCTGGAACATCGCCTTCGGATGCCCCGTTGGTTTCGGGTCGAGCACCGGTGAGTTCTACAACTAGTGGTGGGTTACGGTGTTGTGATGCGGTGTTATTTTGGAAGCTTTTGGGTGCTGTTTTTGTTGTGGTTATGGCTAGTTATTAGTTCTGTTTTTTTTATGGAATTGTCTTTTAGTTATCTACTTCATAGAATGATTTTGATTTTGATTTTGATTTTGATTATAATTTTGATTATAAAAATACATTCTGGTTCACATTCAATTTCCAAATAAGATAAACCAGAACAAATAAACTATATCAAATAAAAATATATTGAACGGTAAGTGTGATTGTATATAAAGGTAAGTTATATACAATATTATTCAATAATAGTTTGAAATTTGAACAGATTATCACAATAATTGCTAACCCAAATAGATTAAGAAAAGTTGCTAACCAAAATAAAATATGACTTCAAATACACTAGATGATAAGAATTCATAGTTTGTATTAATGTATTTTTATAATTTTATATTAGGTTTTAATTTGTTTTTTTGGGATTTTAAATAGGAGAAAATTGCATAAATAGCCCCCAACTTACGAGCTGTTTAAATGCTATACTCTCCAACTTATGAAATTGCAGGAATGACCCCTCAAGTTATCAAAACCATTTGTTTTTTACCCCTGGTATTTAACACATGATTTTATGTTAAGTTTGTAAACATTTTTTGTTCGCAGTATTAATTGTCAATATTCACAAATTATGCAAATAATTCTTTTATACGAAAAATTATACAAGACTGATACTTCAAGTTCGAGAAATGTGCATCTGGACGTAAAACAATAACAATGTCGTAGACGGTTAATATTAAACAGTATTGTTTACTTGAGGTGTCGTACATGCATTTAATTAAAGGTGCGTATTTTTATTAACTTGAGGTGTCATATTTGCATATTTTTGATAACTTAAGGTGTCATATTTACAATTTCGTAACTTGGAGGGCATACCCTTTATACCACGCGAAAGTTGGAGGGTCACCGACAAACGTTACCCTTTTAAATAGATAATATGAAGTTGAAAGTTGACAATATAATTTAGGGGTGGACACGGGTTTGACCTAATGGATTCAGGATTAACTCCGTTGAACCCGTCAACCCATAAGGATTGGTCCAACGTTGTAAATTTTCTTTGACCTATCAATGGATTGACCAATGGATTGAAAATACAACCTAATCTGTCAACAAATTGATATAACATAATCTCTAAGCTAAAAACATTCAATTTTAACTCTAAAATAAAAAAAAATATTGGTCTATTTTAACCTGTTGAACCGTATGGTTGAAAGATTGAATATCATAATCCAACCCGTACACTAATATTTAGAAGAATGACTTACGGATTGGGTTGACACATATCTACGCCTAATTTAATTGAACAAAAAAATTACAGTTTTCCTAATTCCTCAAATTAATATCAATTTTATAACAGTAACTTTTTCTATATATTTTTTGTTTATTGTCAAATATTATTTTAAAATTCGAATTTCTTGTTCATTTTAATAAATAAAAGTTGTAACTATATAGCATATATGGTTTATCCAGATATCATTATCATTCTACATATATATTTTAAATTATGTTTAATATTAAATGAGATTGAATTGACTCGTAGAATGAATTTAAATTTAATAAATAATAAAGAGAGAATTGTAAGAATGATCTATAATCTTTGAAATAGTGTAAATGCGATACTCTTATAGTTTCAAAATTGTGTATGAAGCACCCAAAATTTACATAATGTGTGTGTTTGATCATGCACTTTTTTAAATTTGTAAACACGATATCCTCAAAGTTTAAAAATTGCATGGTTGGCTCCCAAAATTCCAAAATCGTTTATATTTATCCTTACGTCCAGTATTTTTTTGAGTTTATATACGAAGTAAAATTGTCATGAAATATAATAACAAAACATTGTAAGACAAATTAGTCTTTTAACAAGCGGATGTTACATATTTCTCTGGTACATATTTCTCCGAGTCAATTTTGAATTCTTTAATATGTTTGGAGGCTAAGTATCAAATCAGTAAACAAAATCGGTCAATTTCAACATGTGAAAAAAAATGAGGTCAATTGAGAAAAAACTCAAAAAAATACCGAACTTTAGGGTCAAATATAAACAGATTTCAAACTTTGGGGGTTAATCATGCAATTTTAAAATTTTGAGGATATGATATTTACAAATTTAAAAAGTTAAAAGTTCAAATCAAATACATTATACAAACTTTAATGCTAATTTGAAACTATTCAAAATTTTCATTCACTCACAAATTCAATTTCATTCACAAATTGAATTTCATTACACTAATTTTACACTATTTTTACACTCACAAACCCCACACAAATAATAAATGATATTTTCATTCAAATCGGGTTTTCGTTCCTGCCTCATTTCAACGCGAATTGAATTTCGCCGTTTTCAAATTGCCTCATTTCAGAACATCGTTAAATCGATCTTCTCACTCGTTCCTGCCGCCTCCAGTTGGAATCGGTACTCTACGGTGAAGTCGCCTCTAGGTTTGCTGAGGTTCAGCGGCTACTGTAACAATCGGAAGAGCGGTAGAAGGCTACTTGAGGTAGTTTCCACCCTATTCCAAAAATAACACTCGATTATTGCGTTTCTGCCTCGTAATTGTCGCCTGCAATTATCCTTGACTTGTTTTAGTGTATTTTGGGTTATTTCTCACCATCGCTGATATCAGATTTAAGCTTGACCAAATAGGAGTTTTTATTTTGGATCTCAACCCTAGTTTAGTATCCTCCTAGTTATTATAAGTTGATATCATGAAGCTAGTTTTTTTGTTTGGAATTTACTTGCTGATGTTATTTATCTGATGTTGGTTACTTTGATATTGGTTTGCATCATAAATTGCTAAAACAGTGCTGTATAAACTGAAATATTTTTGTTGCACCTTGAATAATCATCTAGACAATAGCATATATAAACTGATTTAGTGATTATAATTTTTGTTGCATTTAATATAATTTTGTTGATGTTTTGAGAAATAAATTGACTGCTTGATGTTTACTCGCATTGGGGCACATCAAGTTGCAATCAGGTTATCCAAATACAATAAATTATAATTTTTTGTTGCATCAACAAAAGACATGGATTTCCATTGTCATTTATTTAGTTGAATAAAATATCTGCAGCTGAAATGATGGATGATTACCATATGCTTGTCTGGTACAAAACTTTTCCCTAGGGCTGCTCTAGATTATTATCCCTTTTGCCTGTATTTTTATGGATTTTATTTATTTTCATAGATTTTGGTCGAAATAATGATGCGATTGTGTACGGATATAACCCATAAGGGAAGGAGACACATTGTAAAAGACTTGAAAAAGTCCTTTACTATGGTACTCCCCCCTCTTATAAACCAACCCAAATTTCATCCCAAATCCAATGTTGGATAATTTGATATTTTTAACACCATGAACCTAAAAGCAGTTCAAATCTATGCCTTCTCCTTTCCTTTCTGTCTTGTACATGTATTCTTTTACTTGAATAAGCACAAATAGAATGGCGAGATGTGCGATTTTGTTTTACATGTGGTATAGTATCATATTTCGCTTTCCGCTAGATCTTTTCATAATTGAACTGATTGATCAGTATACTGGCTCCTTTATATGTGTACTAAATGTGGAGCAAATATACCTTATCGTAATTCTTCATTCAACTTTGTTACTTGCAGTTGAAGGAGGAAGGACACTAGACATGGTCAATGCCATTAAAGGACTCTATATATCATGGTGATTTTTTCTCACAAGCCTAATTTAGTTCTTGAATCACAATCCCGTGTCGTTATCGTTATCATGTTTAATATGTGATGAGTATTTGAGTAATACCCTTTGTGATATTTGTTTGCAGCGATATTCCGATGGCGCAATACATATTCCACATGAATAATTCACTTCCACAATCTCAAAGATTTATAATACATGTTCTTGACAACACACATATTTTCGTGCGTTCCGATGTTGGAGGTATGATAAAAAGCGCTATTGCATCCTTTAGAGAGCAGAATACTTATGAGAGACCTTAAATCTACACTTGATTTAATGCACAAGTAATCCTTTATCTATACAACTTTCAATACTTTTTTAATCCATGTTTGATTAGTATTTTATACGGGTGGAGTCGAGGTATTTTAAATAATAATATGGTTTATATTAATGTTTCTACTTATATTTATTATTTTTTTGCTTATATTTGGAAACAATATATCTATTAACAAAACGATTTATATATATATATATATGTAATTATAAATTTAGTTTTATTGTTAATTTTTTAAAAAATAAAGGCATAGTTAAAGGTACAATACTTTTAAAATAATAACATAATACTATTATAATACTTGAGTTCTATTCTAATTGGCTTGAATGACATGTAAGCTAAATTAATTTATGTCATTTATTTATAGCATAGACTTAGTTTATAAATATTCTGTCATTGATTCATGTATATGCTTAAAGTTCAATTCAAAATAAGTTAAACAAATTTTAAAACTAAATATCATTATATTTTTTCATAAAATCTTTATTAAGGTATAGATTGACTTTAGTTAAAATAATTAAGAATCAAATGGTCTTCCCGTCATTATAAAATGAATTGAATTTAGTTTTTGTAATTACAATATCAAATGAATATGTTAATTTATAAAAATTTTGGATTTTTTTTTAAATATATCCCAATAAACCACAAATATTTTTAAAAATAAATTACTAATATATTTATAAGAATTAAGAACAATAACATAATAAATATGTATCATATCTTAAAATTGGATCGATAAACAAATTTATTTCTTATAAATCTCATTAGATATATTGCACTTCTAAAATCATAATATCCTTTTAATCTTGTGAAAAGAAACTGTAGAAAAATCATAATTATTAGTGTCTACAACAATAGAAAGTGCCTAAGAATCATGAATACATACTAAAAAAACGTAATATGTAAATTTTGTGTTCATTTCTTTATGAACACATTTAATAAAGTAGTTAATTCATGAGAAATCACATGCCTAAACTCATTTACTTATGGTAGACAAATTATTTCTTTAATGTTAAATTTATCTTTTATTATCTAGCAACTTCAACAAATAGATTCATTCCACCAGTCATGAAATAATAGATGATGCACCCAACCGCGAAACTATCTATCTTTTTTGTAATCAAATATGTCTAAGTTTGTTAACAATATCAATATTCATAATCTTGTGAAACTGTGGAAATATATATTTAAATAAACAATCAAAAGACTATATTAGATTGAAATATATTGCACCTCTATGACTAAAACCAATTTTTTAACCTTATTTTTTAAAAATATTATAAGGGTTAAGGAACCGATGAAGAATTTTAGTGCATGAAGGTGTATGACTTAATTTATTATATCTCTAACAAGCAAAACAGAAATAAAATAGTAGTTCAAATAGTTATAAAAAAATGTGTTGTACAATACGTCGATTTCACATTCTTTCTTCTATCATTTAATATAATGGTAGAGGTTATCATCATAACAAAGTCATACATTCATAATATTCTTCAAAATAATATAATCTTCTCATATAGTGGTTATCATCATTTTGAATATGAACTCAATTCTTTTAAGTGTTCTAACTCAAACATTTTTTAAATGACTTCCAACTTCGACTTATCTATGATATTTGGGTCGAGGCAGTGATAGGTAAGTATTCGTCCATTATTATTATTTCAAAAAAGAAATTTTATGTCAATTAATAAACCATAAGTTGGGTGAATGAGTATTCATAACTAGATATATTTCTCCAATTTTTACTATAAAACAATTATTGTTAAAAATTTAAAACATTTGTTCACATATTAAAACAACTCAAATGACTTGTGATTTTAATTAGTTTATAAATTTTTTATAATCGATTTATGCGCATGCTTAAAATCCAATTCATGGCAATCAAAATAAAATGTACAAATATTTGAAAATTATCATTATATTCATTTCATAAAATCTTCATAAGAGTGTACATTAATTTCAATTAAATTGATTAAAATGTTATGTTTTATCTTAAAAAATGTCTTATCGAAGTATTGGTCTCCAAATCCTTCATTGTGTTTCATTAGCTTGTGTGTAAATTATTTAAATCCTCTAGGTTTCTTGGATCTTCTCCCAACAATTATTTTAAAAATAAATAAATTATAAAAATAATAACATACTAAAAATGCTTTAGAATTTATTCCTTATAAATAGATGTATTGCACTCATAAAATCATAATGTCATCCATTCACACAACATTTCATTCAATTTTCCAATTCTTTTTCAAATAAAATATTACAGTATTATAAAAAAATAAATTCATTGCACGATTTCCAAAATAGAGTCTATTTGAAAATTATGAATACTTATGTTCTAAAAAAATTGTAAATCTATTATACTTTTTCTTGATAGAAGAGTAAGAATCATAAGAAATCATATGTCTAAACTCCTAAAATATGGCAGAGTGCCTATTTCAAATCTATTATATTTTTAGCAAAAAGATATGAAATATGTCTTATGTTTCAAAAAATGACATAATGCAAGGGTTAAGTGACAAATGGTTAATTTATGAAATAAATACATTGATAAAGAAATAATTAAAAGACTAAATTAAATTGAAATATATTAAAACTCTATACTAAAACAAATTTTTGTAACATCGTTACAACGAAAATGTTGTAATTGTCAAAACATCCATGGGGAATTTCTTGTTCATCAATATATATGACTTATTTTATTATATCCCTACAAAATAATATGAAAAAAATATATAACTAAACTCAAAATTTTTATTTATAATTGTAGTCTACACGTTTATAAAATTAAATGTACCATATCAATTTATCGTTTTCATTTTCATTTCTCATTGAACATAATGAGAAAGGTCGAAACCTTCATCTAATGTCAGATTCATACGTTTACCATGTTCTTTAAAATAATATGTTCTTCTCATAGACATTATATTATTCATGTAAAGTTATGAAACTAAGTTCATTACCTTTATCTTTTAAATAACTCTTATTTTCGACTTCTTGTCTATATATAGATCCTCATGACACATAAGAAATTATATATGCAATTATTTCTTCTTTATTAAAGATAAACAATGCTAAATAGATTTGACATTAGGGGCTAGGGAGTGATCAATTAGTATTCTTCTAGGATTAATATATTGTAAAAGAAATTATCAGACAATTAATAAACCATAAATTGAGTTAATGAGTGTTTGATTACTAGATATATTTGTTTAATTTAATGACAATCAAAATAAATTATAGGAATGTCATTACTTTTATTTCATAAAATCTCTATAAAAGTTTAGGAATGTCCGACATAACCCGAACCGACCCGCAAACCCTAAACCCGAACCGAAAAAACATGTACAGGCCGGAATCTCGTACAGATCCGGACCGGTATGAGTAGTAAGATTGATATATCAGACTGTACCAAATATATTTTATTTTTTTAAAAAATAATATTTAATTAGTTTTTAGGGTTGGATCCAGAAAAAACCGAAAACCGACTACAATACCCGATATCGGGCAGTATGAAAAAAAATATCGGTCAAACCCAATATCCAACGTACCGGACGGTATACCGAAAAAACATGTACCGGCCGGAATTTCGTACAGGTCCGGACCGGTATGAGCAGTAAGATTGGCATATCAGACGGTACCAAATATATTTTATTTTTTTAAAAAATAATATTTAATTAGTTTTTAGGGTCGGATCCAGAAAAAACCGAAAACCGACTATAATACCCGATATCGGGCGGTATGAAAAAAAATACCGGTCAAACCCAATATCCAACGTACCGGACGGTATACCGGTATATCGTTCGGTACCGGTATTTTTTAAAAAATACCGGTATATTTATTTTTTTAGTTAAAATGCTTGAGTAATTGTTTTGTAATATAATTTTTCAATTATTTTATTACTATTCGTGAACAGTAAATTAGTGGTATTATGTAAACTTATATACTGACAACTGTAGTAAACTAACAATCTAAAAAGTTGTGTTGTTTTTTTAATTATGGTTATCTAACATATCTACCCGATAAGAAGTCACCCGCTAGATTAGCTGAGGTTCAGCGGCTACTGTATCAAGTACAAGAGCGGTACAAGGCTGCTGGAGGTGGTCTCTCCCTATTCCCAAAATAACAATCGGTATTGCGTTTCTGATCTCGAAATAGTTACATACGATTATCCTTCACTGGTTTTAGTGGATTTGTGTTATTTCTGATATCAAACTTAAGCTTGACCAAATAGGAGTTTTGATTTTGGATTGTTACCCTAGTTCACTATCCTCTTATTTATTATAAGTTGATATCATGGAGCTAGTTTTTTTGGTTGGAAGTTCCATGGTGAAGTATTTAGCTGCTTTTGGTTACTTTGATATTGGTTTGCAGCAGAAAGTGCTAATGCAGGCTTTATAAACTGAATTTTTTTGGTGCACCGTAAATGATCATCTAGACAATTGCAAATATGATCCTAGAAATGCTTTTTGTACCCTTTCAGTATTTATTTTTACTAACTCTTTGACATGAAATAGTATCCTGGCACTTGAGCATGTATTGTTTGTTGCATTTGTAATTTTCCTTGAACTCTAGTTGATGTTTAGATAAATAAATTGACCGAGGGGATTACATTGATTTCTATTGCTATAGTTGCAACATAAATGCCCTTATCAGATTTCTATAAACTATAGCTGATACCATGTTTTTTAGTTGGATGGTTACACTATGCTTGTCCGCCACAAAAATTTTCCCCATAATGTCAGCGCTAGAATTTGTCCCTTTAATGCTGTACTTTTTTTCTTGTAGCTTTTACTTATTTTCATCACTATCTGCCATGGAACTCAAAGCAGATCAAAGCTATGCCTTCTCCTTTCCTTTCGAAATTTAAGTGTATCCTTTTGTTGTAATGCAGCGGTGTTGGTCACTTTGTAATATAGGGTTGATATTCGATTTCATTTTACATGTGGAAGGGCAACATATTTCGTTTTCAGCTTGGTTAGTTCATAATTGAACTGGTTAAACTGTATGCTGGCTCCTCTATGACGTTATCTATGTACAAAACGATAAAAAACCATATGCTTGTTGGTGAATTCATAGTAGTATCTCTTAGATTCATTTTTATAAGCGGTTTTCCGGTGCTAAGTTACTTAGAAACATGTGATCATAACACATTTTGCTTTTTATGAAATTTATGCACTATTTCTGTCTTCTTGCTATGTCTTTATTATTGCATATTTAAATCCTATACTAAGTTGTGGCATTGCAGCTTTAGCCTTGAGTTTCTGTGTTGCGATCTCTGTCACTTATTTCGTTATTTTCAGGAGAAGAATTGTATCAACAAAGATGGGGAGCTTGTGATTTCTTCTACCAAGAATAGAACTCAGAAGTGAACTCTTGTCACTCTTTTAATACTCAAATTTATGAAGCGATTGTTTATATGCAATTTTCTTTTTCAGGGGTAATATTGAGGATGCTTTGGCAAAATTACAGGTACTAACGAATCAAAAAAAGAAGTTACATGTACATTTGGATAATCAAATCCATTTAGCATTGTAACTCAGGTTATTCAAATACATGAAAATTTCGTCCGCAATTTTCGTAACTCTAAAATTGCCTTTATAAGAGGAAATGTAGACCATAGTAACTGTCTTATTCAAATCTTTTACGGTTTAGTCTCATCCCTCTTATAAATCATATCTGAGCACACTCTCCACGTAAATTGATATGCCTCTATAAATTTAATAAATTATTCAATCTATAACGATTGCTTTAAGTGCTACCGCATTAAGTATTTCATTATTGTTATGTAAAGGCATACAATCGATGTCACCAAAAACCATAACATAGGGTTCGGGCATGACACCAAGTATTGTTGATTCATAAGTCATCCCACTTGTATATCTCCAATTAATTTTAATAACGAACTAACCATTAGGTATACCTACACAAATTTGGTAATATAACTAAACGTTCTACTTTTAAATTTTAATAAATTTTTTTTCAAATTAGTTAGTGACATAATTATTTACTATAAAAAGAAATGTTGTACTTATTAAAATATTGCTTTAAGAGTGTGAAATTTACAATTTAATAAGAAATGAATAACACGTATTATATCAATTTTTGTATTCAATTTATAAGCTTTGGAGACATGTGCTTGTACTATTTTAAAGTTCAGAACTACTAAATACCACTTACAAGAATGTAGAAGTTTATTGAAACTGAATATATTTTCCTTTAGTATTATATTTTCTCTTTGATTAAAATACCAAATGAACCTATTTTTATTATTATATAATAGTTCTTTAATTTTGTAATATGGATTTTTTAAAAGTTGGGTAGCAAAGTTTGGTAAAACACATGTAAGAAGTTTGTTAGTATTGTTTGTCAGAAAAATATGTGGAGACAACAATGTTGACTTTTACTTAAAAAAATATATTTCCAAAAGCATACTTTAAAATTCTATTTATGGTATGAAGATGAACAAAAAATTTATTCATTCTTTTTCTTTTTCATTAAACGATACTCTTGACTTCTCATGGATATCTTTGCGCTCTCACGAAGTAGAACAAATTATGTAACGTGATTTGTTTATTCTTCGTGTTAGAATTATGTTTATTTGTGTTTTACGTTTTCTCAAATTAATTTTTACATATGGTTTATATACTCGTTTTACTTTTAAAACTATCTCGTTCTGTCATTAGATGGACTTGCAATTTTTGAGAATGAACACTTGTGAACTATTGGCTTATGGGAGAACGATAAATGATCGGAAAATTCCTTTATCGACGATTCAAAAGCCGAAACAAGCATGCAAAGCTTTGGTGTGTTGTACTATGAAAGAGAGTAAACAAATTGAAAAGTTGACTCATTCACAGGTAACGTAAATATTGTTTACTTTTTAGTATCCATCCCCTAATTTGAGGTTAATGGTATTTTAGTAATTAAAATAAAAGTTTAAAAATATATAAGTTTGAAGAACATAATTTGAATTTGTTTAAATAAAAAGATTAAAATTTATTTGGTCACAAATTGGAGTAATCAATAATAAACATTTTCCATTTGTTTGCTTATAATTAATTTTAGTTGAACATGCTCAATTTCAATTTCCACTGAAATTTGTAATTTTAATATTGTATTTTGTGATCATGATAACTGTTGTCAAAATGGTACCGGTAAAATCAAAGGTTCAAATGATTAGCCGAAGGTTGAACCATGAGTGAACAAGATATTAATATAATATAAATTTATATATTTTTAAAAATAAATTTAACCGCTTCAATCGGTTTTATTATCCCATTGAATCGGTTTTTAGGGGTTGAACCGAGTTTTCCAATTTTAGGGTTTATTGAAGAACCGAACCAGATTTTGGTCGGTTTGCCGTTGAACCGTTCAGTTAAGTCTTAACTTCATTAATCGTGATTCGATTTTCTAACAATGTAGGAAATAGTGAATCCAAAACAAAAGGATCTAAGTTCAAAGGCAATTGACTGGTTGGAATGGGCAATTGTGAAACTTATGCATGATTCTAAGAAGCCAAATCATTATCTTTGTGGCAATTTTGCGCCTGTTGATGAGACTCCTCCAACAAACAACTTGCCAATCAAAGGCCATATCCCCGTGAGTTTAATATCTAATTATTCAATTAAACTCGTTGATTATACATACTTTAAAAAATATANATCCTATACTAAGTTGTGGCATTGCAGCTTTAGCCTTGAGTTTCTGTGTTGCGATCTCTGTCACTTATTTCGTTATTTTCAGGAGAAGAATTGTATCAACAAAGATGGGGAGCTTGTGATTTCTTCTACCAAGAATAGAACTCAGAAGTGAACTCTTGTCACTCTTTTAATACTCAAATTTATGAAGCGATTGTTTATATGCAATTTTCGGGTAATATTGAGGATGCTTTGGCAAAATTACAGGTACTAACGAATCAAAAAAAGAAGTTACATGTACATTTGGATAATCAAATCCATGTAGCATTGTAAATCAGGTTATTCAAATACATGAAAATTTCGTCCGCAATTTTCGTAACTCTAAAATTGCGGTTATAAGAGGAAATGTAGACCATAGTAACTGTCTTATTCAAATCTTTTACGATGTGGTCTCATCCCTCTTATAAATCATATCTGAGCACACTCCCCACGTAAATTGACATGCCTTTATAAATTTAATAAATTATTCAATCTATAACGATTGCTTTAAGTGCTACCGTGTTAAGTATTTCATTATTGTTATGTAAAGGCATACAATTGATGTCACCAAACACCGTAACATAGGGTTCGGGCATGACACCAAGTATTGTTGATTCATAAGTCATCCCACTTGTATATCTCCAATTAATTTTAATAACGAACTAACCATTAGGTATACCTACACAAATTTGGTAATATAACTAAACGTTCTACTTTTAAATTTTAATAAATTTTTTTTCAAATTAGTTAGTGACATAATTATTTACTATAAAAAGAAATGTTGTACTTATTAAAATATTGCTTTAAGAGTGTGAAATTTACAATTTAATAAGAAATGAATAACACGTATTATATCAATTTTTGTATTCAATTTATAAGCTTTGGAGACATGTGCTTGTACTATTTTAAAGTTCAGAACTACTAAATACCACTTACAAGAATGTAGAAGTTTATTGAAACTGAATATATTTTCCTTTAGTATTATATTTTCTCTTTGATTAAAATACCAAATGAACCTATTTTTATTATTATATAATAGTTCTTTAATTTTGTAATATGGATTTTTTAAAAGTTGGGTAGCAAAGTTTGGTAAAACACATGTAAGAAGTTTGTTAGTATTGTTTGTCAGAAAAATATGTGGAGACAACAATGTTGACTTTTACTTAAAAAAATATATTTCCAAAAGCATACTTTAAAATTCTATGTATGGTATGAAGATGAACAAAAAATTTATTCATTCTTTTTCTTTTTCATTAAACGATACTCTTGACTTCTCATGGATATCTTTGCGCTCTCACGAAGTAGAACAAATTATGTAACGTGATTTGTTTATTCTTCGTGTTAGAATTATGTTTATTTGTGTTTTACGTTTTCTCAAATTAATTTTTACATATGGTTTATATACTCGTTTAACTTTTAAAACTATCTCGTTCTGTCATTAGATGGACTTGCAATTTTTGAGAATGAACACTTGTGAACTATTGGCTTATGGGAGAACGATAAATGATCGGAAAATTCCTTTATCGACGATTCAAAAGCCGAAACAAGCATGCAAAGCTTTGGTGTGTTGTACTATGAAAGAGAGTAAACAAATTGAAAAGTTGACTCATTCACAGGTAACGTAAATATTGTTTACTTTTTAGCTATGTTTTAAAACCGCGGGTTGAACCGCCGGTTCGAACCGGTTTTTAGTGAACCGGAGATTTTGCGGTTCGGTTCAAATATAAGGATATTTTAAAATATTTACGGTTCGTTACAGTTTGTGCAACGGTTCGTACCGGTTCTACTGAACCGGAAGATTTCCGATTCGATCTATCAAACCGGTTTAAAAACATAGCTTTTTAGTATCCATCCCCTAATTTGAGGTTAATGGTATTTTAGTAATTAAAATAAAAGTTTAAAAATATATAAGTTTGAAGAACATAATTTGAATTTGTTTAAATAAAAAGATTAAAATTTATTTGGTCACAAATTGGAGTAATCAATAATAAACATTTTCCATTTGTTTGCTTATAATTAATTTTAGTTGAACATGCTCAATTTCAATTTCCACTAAAATTTGTAATTTTAATATTGTATTTTGTGATCATGATAATTGTTGTCAAAATGGTACCGGTTAAATCAAAGGTTCAAATGATTAGCCGAAGGTTGAACCATGAGTGAACAAGATATTAATATAATATAAATTTATATATTTTTAAAAATAAATTTAACCGCTTCAATTGGTTTTATTATCCCATTGAATCGGTTTTTAGGGGTTGAACCGAGTTTTCCAATTTTAGGGTTTATTGAAGAACCGAACCAGATTTTGGTCGGTTTGCCGTTGAACCGTTCGGTTAAGTCTTAACTTCATTAATCGTGATTCGATTTTCTAACAATGTAGGAAATAGTGAATCCAAAACAAAAGGATCTAAGTTCAAAGGCAATTGACTGGTTGGAATGGGCAATTGTGAAACTCATGCATAATTCTAAGAAGCCAAATCATTATCTTTGTGGCAATTTTGCGCCTGTTGATGAGACTCCTCCAACAAACAACTTGCCAATCAAAGGCCATATCCCTGTGAGTTTAATAAAGTAATCTAATTTTACAAAATTATTGTTTATTTTACACATACTTTATAATTCATTTTAAGAGCAGCCTTTCTAATATACACATAAACTTTAAAATAATATAAAAATATATCTCGAACTTTGAAATTTTGAAAAAACAGCATCATATACATAACTTTATCTTTATAATAATATCAAAATCATAATTCTTTCTATCAACTAAGAGATATATTAGTTATTTTCCCATTTCAATATTTAAATCTTCTTCGGATTATATCTAAATTGTTGAATATCTGTCTAATATTTATTTATTTATTAAATAATATAATAAACTCTTAATTTATACTTTAATAAAACAATTTCAATTATTTATTCAATAATATTGAGATTTAATCCTTGTAAATGAGTATAGGCATGCATCAATGGAGAGTTTATAAGAGTTGGACCAAATCCAAAATTTGCTCCAATTGCTGGATATCACTGGTACGCTTATCTTATTTGTAAAATAATATCAAATAAATTTATAGTGAATCCTATTATTCTTGTATTTTTCGATTTATAACATTTGAATTTTGTAACATGTATTATTGTTTTCTAAAATATATTTAATTCTATATTAATCAATCAAAATCTAACATCCTTTTCGTAATTCTTTCCATGCAGGTTTGATGGTGATGGGTGAGTTTTGCGATTTCCACATAATTATAATGAAAAATATGTTAATTTAACTTATATGCTTTAGCCACTTCGTAAAAAGAAGTAAATCATAATATAAATTAGTAGTTATAACCATTCTATTGTATTTTGGTGAAATTTCAGAATTTCGGTCCATACCGAAATGAAATATGTGATTGCACTATATTTTTGGCAATCGTTTTTTTTTATTTCTTTATAATAAGCGTTAATTTTAAATAATCAGTTTTAAGTTACAAATTATATGTTATTTATTAATTTATGTTTTAAATAATATTACCAGAATTTCCCTCAAATTTCTGTCGTTTTCCCGGTATAATTATTTTAAATTTTTACCCTTGTAATCTAATATAAGTTTGATTTTTAATTCCTAATTAATTTATAGATTAATTACTTTTCAAGTGAGTATGTTATATATTAATTATTTTATTAATAACACAATGACACGTACGAGCCAGTACAATGCCAATATACTAGGTTTCCGGGTTTATCGATGTGAAAAAGCCTCAGAATTTAGTTCTTTTTTAAAGATGTGCATGTGTATGGGGATCAGTTTTTTAGATAGCATTGTAACTTTTTAAAACGTAAAAAATAACATTAATTTTCGATTGATTTTGTTTTTGTCATGAATTAATTTTGTTTTAGAAATATAGCACTGATTTGTAGTCTGACACGACCAGCTTTTTTTGTAGCTCGGTTTTTATAATTATAGAAACCGAGCTACCATTTTTTTTATATCAAAAAGACATTAAAAACAACAATTAAAAAAAAATTGGTAGTTCGGTTTCTATAATTATAGAAACCGAGCTATGAAAAAAGCTGGTCGTGGCAGACTGCAAATTAGTATTATGTTTCTAAGATAAAATTAATTCATGACAAAAGCAAAATCAATTGAAAATTAATGCTATTTTTTAACAACATAACAAAATATCATGTTATGTACAACAAAAAACTCCATGTATATATGTTTCGGTTTCACTAAAAATAATTTTTAGTTTTAAAAAATTATTTAAAAATAATGTTAGAATGATACACGGGCTTCGCATAAAAGATGGAAAAGCAACATATGTTTCACGTTATGTAAAGACATCACGACTTAAGCAAGAAGAATTACTTGGTGGCCCAAAATTTATCAAGGTTTGCAATTCCACGTTTAATTAAAGTATGCACTTTTTTATGATATTTTATAATTTTGATCGTAGGTTGGTGATCTAAAGGGTTTATTTGGGCTAATAATGATATTTATGCAAGCTCTAAGATCCAAGATGAAGATTGTCGACGTCTCGTATGGATATGGCACAGGTATATATATAGTTTTTAAAACTCGTTCGATTGGTAGATTAAAAATCTCTAACTGAATGGTAGAATGATCTTAAAAATATATATATATTTAAATTTTAGTATATTATTAAATACTTAACTAATTATTTTTCAATTTGATTGCAAATGAGTCAATTACCGCAAAATAACCAAATTTTACATAATTTTAGCCCAATATTTTTAGCATTACATTGGGTTCGAAACGGTTTTGTGCTGATATGGTGCGTTTCGGAGTTTTCATGACTTTCTAGAGTGGATCAACTATGTTATAGCACCGTTTGCAGTTACACTGCCACTCTAAACCGATTCGAAAAAATATGAGTATATATAAAGAAGTTATACCTCTCAGTACCGATCATACCGGTATAATGGATTTTTATGATATATTATCGATATACCGGTGATATATTTGAATATAGGTGTACCGATCATTATCAATAAGTACCGATATGATCGGTTTACCAGACGAAATATCATAGGTATGACTTCAATGGCATATGTTGCTATTGCAATCCTAATTATCAATGGTATATTGGTAATTTACTATTTTGAACATTTGAATTTGACTGTCTTCTATATCTAAATTTGTTATATTATATCTAATATTAAACATTTCTAAAAATTATATAATATAGTTTTGAATATTAAATTATTGTATTAATCTATAAAAAACTATAACTTCAGTATTATATTATAATTAATTTATGAATTACATCAATATATTTTGTGTTAATGATATTGATTTATGGCAACATTTTGCAGCTAATACAAATCTTGTATACCACAACAGAAAGCTTCTGGTTCTCAACGAATTTGACAAACCATGTATTATATATCTTTTATTTATATATTTCGGAATTCTTAATTAATTATAAATTTAATTTTTAGATGAAATCAAAATATTGGAAGATGGAGACATAAAAACCATTGGTTTGTTTGATTATGATCAACGTTTGACACATTATTTTACTGCTCATCCAAAAGTTGATCCAATCACAGGTAACTTACATTTTCATTAATATCCATTTTTTATTATATTATAATTTCATTATTTGAATATTCTCTTGTTTTTATATTAAATTATTAAATTTAATTCACTCATTTGATGATATTAAAATCCCTTCTTTTTGTTTTGTTACTACATTGGGGTTTAATTCTATTAGTTTTCTACATTGGTTTTAATAAATACTCTCTTGATTTTGTAATCGTTAATATATAGTTGTAACAAAATTAATTGATATTTTACTAATTTCTTATGTTGATTCGAATGCAGGGGAAATGTTTACTTTTGGGTATTCTATGACACCACCATATGTTATATATAGAGTAATATCTAAAAAAGGTGTTATGGATGTCGAAGTTCCGATTACTATACCGGAATCTGTCATGATGCATGATTTTGCAATTACCGAAAATTATGCAATATTTATGGATATCCCTTTGTATTTAAAACCCGAGGTGAGTTATTTGATAATACGAGAAAATAGAGTAAAATGTAAGATTTCTTTGTAATAATTGTTTGGTATTGAGATATTTGAATTACAGGATATGGTGAAGTACAACAAACAAATTTTTAGTTTTGATCCTACCAAGAAAGCTCGTTTTGGTGTTCTTCCTCGGTATGCAAAAAACGAGTCGTTGATAAGATGGTTTGAGCTTCCTAATTGCGTAATATTTCATAATGGTAAGCACTTTAACACTATGTTGCTAAATGAGTTAGTTCAAGGTGGATCATTTAAAGTCTTCAAAATTTCTTAATTTGACAAATCTAGTGCAACATTTTTTAAGGCAAAAATAGTCCATAAACTTCGATTTTTTGGCAAAACTAATTCGCATACTGTAAATTTTGGCAATCTTAGTTTCAAAGTTTAATGTGTGTCCAAAATTTATCCTTAAATTTTAATGACTAGTTTTGTAACATGATGATTGAATTTGCCAAATTTTGAAAACATTGGAGACTATTTATGCCAAAACGATCAGATTATGGGAAATACAGATGTCGGATTATAGTTTAGAGATCAATTTGCCAAAATTATAAAACTTTAGTGTTCAAACACATCATCTCTCTTATGTGTGTTATGGTTTTGATTTCTTAATAATAATTTGGTCGTCCTATATATAGAAATAACCCATGATTTTATAATTAAAATGTATACTAACATATGTTATATACTATTATTATACACACTACTCGAATATATCTAAATTAAATATCTAATATTTTTATTGTGCATAAGAATATGATCGAATGATATCATTCTCAAATTGAAAAATAAGATTGGTTTAAGGAAGAGTCTAAACGTGTTTTTTACATTGTGATTTTCTCGTCGTCGTGTTTCTATGCATGCCCATTTAGTAGTCACCTTAACGAATTGCATTATTGTAATGATTTTTACTAGCAAATGCTTGGGAAGAAGGAGATGAAATAATACTCATTTGTTGTCGCCTTCAAAGTTTGGATCAAGATACAGTTAATGCTACTTTTATGGATAACCTTGAGAATTTTTCAACAGAGTTGTAAGAAAATAACACATTTTTGTCCTTTTCTCTTTTTTTAGTATTCTAACATTGATTTTGTTTTAGGTATGAAATGAAATTCAATATTAAGAATGGCGTCGCTTCACAGAAACATTTGTCTGTTTCAGCAGTAGAACTTCCTCGTATTAATGAAAGATACACCGGAAGGTAAAATTATACATTCATTTTTATTTTTTTGAGAAAACGACGTATTTAACAAACTTTCATAGTTTAGATAAATTTGATAAACATCATTTTAACGACATATTTTGGAAAATTGTCCTTCAAATTTGTAATAGTTGGCAAATTAGATCACTAAAGAAACAAAGTTAGTTTTCGAATTTTGATTTTGGCCGAGTAACAAATTGTCAAATTTTAAAACTTTGGGGATCAATTTTACAATACACTAAATTTTGAGGACTAATTTTACAAAAAATACAGAGTATGAAGACTGATTTTTTTATCTTCATATTTAAATATCACAATTGTGACAATCATAAAGGTTTATGTATCAAATTTGTCAAAATCATGAAACTATACAGATTAAATTTTCATGTGGCCCTTTTTTTACAAGTAATTACATGGATTTCAGGAAACAAAGATATGTGTATGGAACAATACGATATCCAAATAGTATGGGTATTATAAAGTTTGATTTAAACTTAGAACCCGCGAAGGGAAAAGAAAAGCTTGAAGTTGGAGGAAATGTAAGTGGGATCTTCGATCTCGGGCCGAGAAGATTCGGATTAGATTTTGTGTTCATTCCACGAGAATCGAATACTTCATTGGAAGAAGATGATGGATACTTGATGTTCTTTGTGCATGATGAAAATACAGGGTATGTAACTTGCCTTGTTTCTACATTGATTTTTAAGACATAAGTCATTGTTTTAATACGAACAACGATAACGCAGAAAGTCGGAGGTGAATGTGATTAATGCAAAAACAATGTCACAAGAACCTATTGCTGTCATTGAACTCCCAAGACGAGTCCCATATGGTTTTCATGCATTCTTCGTCACAGAGGTAAGTTAATTCGATGCTTTATTCTCCAAATAATGTGTAGAAAGTTTCTTTCGATCATTTTTAAGATTTGATTTAGTGCGAGACTGAAGGAATAATCATTTGCAGGAGCAACTAGAAGAACAAGTAATGGATTTAGTGGAATGACCAAATTTCATGTCTCATGTGAAATATTGGAATTCATTTGACATTTTGTTTAAGGGGTTACATAGGTCAAATAACTTGAAAAGCTAAAATATTTTATGGGCTTGATACTTTAATTTTATAAATAAATTAAAATAACTATTATTGAAAAGATATCTTTTATGATGACTATTTAGTGTATCTTTTTGTGAAATATTTTAAAGTTTTGAATGAGGATAGTGTTTCCTCAAATGACTTAAAATTCTTGTAAGAAATATGGTGTTGTTTGCTGTTACCCGAAAGTTATTGTCTGCATTCAAGTTATAAAATTAATAGAAATAACTTGAAGTTATCCTAAACTTCCATTATTTGTATTAGTGTATAGTTGACACCAATGTTTCCATACCGGTTCTAAAATTACATACCGTTCCAGATCAGTATGACCGGTATGTGCGGTATACCGCCCCATACCAAAATTTATTTTTATATGTATATTAAAAAATAATATTTTTATTATTTTTTACGGTCGAAACCAGAAAAATACGGAATTCATCCCCAAAATTCGATATCGGGTGATACCGAAAAAAACACCGGTACTACCAAGTATTTTGAGATATCATCCGGTATACTAACATGTATGAAAAAATTAGTTGTTATGCTTCCTTTTTAGGGGGTATCAATAGTTAACGAATTCTAATTACAATAAATGATTAAGAATTATCTTTTAATTTGTAGTTGTTTGTGGGATAAATTAGATGTAGGATATTAAATGAACACATGCAATTTAACGTGGAAAACTTCAAAAGAAATGGAAAAAAACAAGAGTGCCGAGAGAAAATCATCCACAACTAATTCAATAAATGATGAATGAAACAATACACATTAATCGGTGCAAAAGGAAATAAACAACCGGCAAAAAACATGAAATCAAAGGACAATATCATTTTAGAATGATCCAAAGTTGGTTATTCGATCTCTAAACTTTCTCCTTAATATAGAGGTGTTCTAACCATTTTCCCTCATATTATCACGTCAATTCCATTATTAGATCATTCAAAATATGAAACTTCTCTTAGGAAGCACGGCTACCAAGAATATTGTTATTCCATTGTACTTTAGTCACATCTACATGGCATGATCGATCCGATATGATGGGAATCGATCCAACACTGAGTACTTTCAATAATTTTGATTTGCTTATAGAAGTCAACTCTGCACTAATCTTTTTGAACGAGCTACGATCTTTTCACGATACCTGGATATTTTATCATCTAAGTGCATTTGGATATTTTATTTAAGTTTGCTTGCAACATCAGGCAAAAAGCATGTAAGTAATGTTAGTGTTTGTTGTAAAAAAAAGGACGAATTCATAAATGTTTCACTTTTCCTTTTATAAAAAAATAAATTCAAAATGCATGCATATGCACATTCATAAATGAAAAAAATATATTTTTTGAGTTTACTTTTTTCAATAAACCAATTCCTAGCTATTAATACAACTCTTGAATATCATCATGTAAATCCTTACACTCTAAGGAAGTTGATTAAACCATGTATACTTGATTTTTTTGTTCTTAGCTCCTCGCGTGCTGTGTTTTTATTTATTATTTATGTATATATTGCTTAGATGTGATATATTTGTCTTTAATATTCATAGATGCGATCATGCAATCAAAAATTTGGAGGATGAACACCTTGGAAATATTGGCTTGTGGGAGTACGATAAATGGTTGGAAAATTCATGCATCTTCGATACAAAAGCCGAAGCAAATAAGCAAATATATCGTTTGTATTGATATGAAAGAGGGTAAACACACCCAAAAGTTGACTCACTCTCAGTCTCAGGTAACTTGAATCTATTTCTCGTATCACTTATAGAAAAAAGACATATTTGGTTCTCGAAGTTTTATAACTTTGGTTTACACAGTTTTGCAAGAATTTTCGGTTCACAAACTTTGATTTTTTCAATATTAAACCCAAAAATACAATTTTTAAAAATTAAATTCTCATAGTTTATTGCTACATCCACTAAACTTTAATAATGTTTTTTGCTAAACTATAGAAAATATGAGAACAAGTTTTGACTTCCTTGAATTTTGGGGATTCTGTCACAATTATGAAACTTTAAGAACGAAATATATCAAATCAATGAAATTACGAGAATTGGGTTGCCCTTATTTTTTTTATTAAAAGTTTTTTGTTGATGCTATAAAAATGTAGGAAATAGTGAATCCAAAACGAAGAAAGGATCTAAGTTCAAAGGCAATTGATTGGTTGGAATTGGCAATCGTGAAGCTTATGCATAATTCTAAGAAGCCAAATCATTATCTTTGTGGCAATTTTGCACCTGTTGATGAGACTCCTCCGACAATCAAAGGCCATATCCCCGTGAGTATAATAATATAATCTAATCTTACAAATTTTATTGTTTATTTTTTGCATCTATAAGATTAAATTATAATTCTTTCCATCAACATTTATTTACTATTTTTAATATTTAAATATGGAGATTGCAATGGGTGGGTCGGATCTAAAATCCAATTTGGATTGGTTGGGGTTTGGGTCCTCAAATTTGTGATATATAGTGCGAGGATATATAGTGCGAGGATTTTAGAAATACCTGATTGATGGTTCAAATTTAAGATAATAAAATAATCAATATAAATATTTGAAATTTTCAAAATTCACAAACGTTTAAAAGGTAAAACAATTTACAAATGAAGTATATAATTATTAATTCATCTTTATTAGCTTCTTATTCTCACTGTCTTCCCGTCACTTATGTAGTTTTTTCCCCACCCACAAGAGTAGACCTTCTTATTCTACTCTCATTAAACCTATTTATTAAAAAAAGTATGCGTGTGGGTGAGTGAAGACATTCACCCACGCACCTAACATGCACCCGTTGCATGAAATTATCAAATTTCAAGCACCCGTGTAACATAGATTAATTATCTAAAATGATACATTTTCTCTTATAAGAATATCCATTTTCATATTATCATATAAAAAATATTCGACCCGATGAAGACAAGGTGCATCCGAACTCGTGGATTTTTAATTGGGTCTAGATAATATGTACTTAAACTGGGCAAGTTGGGGATTTGACTAGAACAAAACCAGACGCCACTATGTGCATCCCTATTTAAATCTTGTTAAGTTAAAACATCTAAATTGTTGTATAGATGTTTGTAAACCAAACTCGTGTGTTTTTTAACTTATTACACTCGTGATTTAATGCTTGTAAATTGTGATCATTTTTAGGCATGCCTAAATGGAGTGTTTTTAAGGGTTGGACCCAATCCAACAATTGCTGGCTGTTACTGGTAATGCTCATATTCCTTCAGTAGAAAAATATTAGAAATTTGTAGAGAAATGACAATTAAATCTATAAAATTAGAAAATTATGTAGATGACACCCCAAGTTTGAGTATTCTAAATGTGATGCCCAAAGTTTAGTTATTATTTATTTAACATCCGAAAATTTAAAATCGTTTAAGAATGTCCAAAGTGTTATTTTTGCTATGTTTTCAAATATGGTTTTCATATATTCTTAAGCTAAGGTTAAAATGCAAATTATTGATGTTTTTTAAAAATGTTAATGAGCGTTAGGACTAAACCTATTTTTTTGTGTTTTCAGGATTAAATATGAAATTATAAATATTTAGAGACATAACCTTACCATTTTTAAAAGTTTAGCGATCAATATCAATTATTATAAGGACTTCATATATTACTTTTGCAAGTTTAAAATTTATTGCATGACAATTACATTATTTTAAAATTTAGTTGACCCGTACAAACACCACTAGTATAAAAATAGTGATCACACATTAAAATATTTCCTCACCACTTATAAGTTAATTACGGGTTTTTTCGATATAGAATATTGTTTTTATCGTCATTTTTTGTGCAGGTTTGATGGTGATGGGTACGTGAATTTTAATATTTCAACATGTCATTTCAACTATGCTTTCAAACCGTCGGTTGAACCATCAGTTCGAATTTCATGTTCAATTCAAATAGAAGAATACTTAAAATATTTGCGATTAATTACTATTTAAGCAATGGTTCATATCGATTTACTTGAACAGGAAGCTTTCCAGTTCAATCTATTAAACCAGTTTAAAAACATAGCTTCGCATTTCAATTTACTTAACTTTCATACCCGAATTAGATATAATAAATCAAATCACAATATAATAAAATGTTAGTTCAAATCAATTAGTTCCCACTTTTGAATTCCTTATAATTTAGTTAAACTCACCAAATTTCAAAATATTTTATTCTTATAAACTTGAGATTTTTACAATTATTTTGATTTGTTTAGATGTTTTTGTTTGAAAAATGTCATTTTTTGCACTAAAATGAATTTCTTGTCTTAAAAAATTATTTTAAAATAATGTACAATTTTGCAGAATGATCCACGGCCTTCATATAAAAGATGGAAAAGCAACATATGTTTCACGTTTTGTGAAGACATCACGACTTAAACAAGAGGAATTACTTGCCGGCGCCAAATTTATAAAGGTTTGCAATTTTGAAAGCAAACTAAGCTGTTCAAAAACTTAAGTTTTTACGTATTATAATGAAATTTTGAAACAATATATATATTTTTTCAATTAAAATAAAAATATATTTAAACTATGGCAAATTATTTTATCTAGCCATATACTTTATTATGAATCTAAAGTTCTACTTATTATATTAAATGTATAAATTTACATTTTTATGAGCTATTCTATAAATTTACTATTATTTTTTGAATACTTGCAACGTTTCAAAAATTAATATTTCTCTTTTAAACGTTCTTACTTTTCAAAAATTCCAACGTTTTATGTTTCGAAACGCTTTAAATTGTAACAAAACCCTATTTTCGAATAGTTCTGTGACTATATATAATTATCAAGCTCTTTTGTTGTGTATTAAGCTAAGGTTGGTGATTTAAGTGGTTTATTTGGAATTATCATGATGATAATCCAAGTGCTACGAACTATGATGAAATTACTCGATGTCTCCCGTGGATATGGCACAGGTATACATTACAATTTCTAAAACCGTACCGGACCTGTTATTCCAACGGTCAATCTAAACTGGCACGAACCGGATTGATCTTTTTTTTTGTTTTGAAATATTTGAAATGTCTGCATTATATTTTTTTCCATTTTTTCTCCATGTTTTTATCTAAAAACGAACTACCAATAACAATAAACATGAAATCAATTTCTAAGTTTCAACATAGTTAAATAAAGAAAATTATCATTTAGTTTTTATGTTTAGATATATATATTAATTTTTATTAATATAAAATAATTAATATATGCCATAGTATATTGATGGGAATTGAAATTCAGATCGATACAAAAGTATTTCAAATAAAATAGTAGTATTTAAGCCAGATAGGGATTCAGATTGATTTCAGTTGAATTGGTCCAGTTTTAGAACATTGACCAATTCATATATGTAATATTTAATTTCTCTTTTCTAGAATATGCTTTATAATTCAAATAGTAAATTAATCTTTTAGTCTAAAAAAACTAGGGGTGGGCACGGGTCCGACCCAACGGGTTACTGGTTGAACTGTCAATTCGTACGGGTTGACCCAACGGGTTAGTGAAGTTTCTTAACCCGTCAACAGGTTGATCTGACCGGTTGGAAGTTCGGCCTAACCCATCAACTGGTTTATATAATTTGTAATGTCTCGATGCGCCTAGGGGCATGCACCACATGCCGCGTTACATCCGACGCGTCGACACAAATACGACACCTCTTCAGCCAAAATATATATTTTTGACTTTTGGATAAAATATTATATAATAAATTTTTTTTATGATTATTTTCAATTTTTTTTTTCAAATTGCATATTTGATTTTGTTGTTACACTATTTAAAAAATTTTGAATCTTTAAAAATCAACAAAATAACTATTACCATTTTTTGGTTAAAAATTTGATATTTTTTTATTACTAATTATTACAAAAAACATATTAATTGTAGTTTTATTAAAATATTAAATATTAAGTTGTTTACTTTATAATACATTTTCACAATTTTAAAAGTTGTGTATTGTAATTTTCTTAAATAAAGAGTTATATATTATTAAATTTCAATGCATAATATAATTTACAATCTTTAATTTATGATATTACTATCTTTTATATATCAAATCAATAACATTCTTATTATTTATATTCTAATGTTTCATTATTTATAATAAAAAACAATTATATATATATATCATATTTATATTTTAAGGGTATCGGAAACCTGACATATTTAATTTTACCTCGCCGATGTATTCGTGTTCATGTATCAACGAATTTGCATCGGTGTACTCAAACATCACATGATACAATATAAATTCTAAATATAAAATAATAATAATTTTAAATTCTANGTAATATTTAATTTCTCTTTTCTAGAATATGCTTTATAATTCAAATAGTAAATTAATCTTTTAGTCTAAAAAAACTAGGGGTGGGCACGGGTTCGCCCAACGGGTTACGGGTTGAACTGTCAATTCGCACGGGTTGACCCAACGGGTTAGTGAAGTTTCTTAACCCGTCAACAGGTTGATCTGACCGGTTGGAAGTTCGGCCTAACCCATCAACTGGTTTATATAATTTGTAATGTCTCGATGCGCCTAGGGGCATGCACCACATGCCGCGTTACATCCGACGCGTCGACACAAATACGACACCTCTTCAGCCAAAATATATATTTTTGACTTTTGGATAAAATATTATATAATAAATTTTTTTTATGATTATTTTCAAATTTTTTTTCAAATTGCATATTTGATTTTGTTGTTACACTACAATGTTTTAAAACCCAGCCCATCCTGTTTGGGGTGGACGGTTGGACCATGAACTAGCCCATTCAACGGGTGGGTTGATGGGCCGGGCGGTTTTGGATCTTAATTTTAATTTTTAATAGATTTAAATATTAAACCCTATTTTTTGGCTGCATCTTGCGTTTCTCCCCCATATGAACTAAGCCTTTCGATTCTGTAGAAACTAGAGAGACATGGTGGAATCATCAATTCGAGCCTGACCTAAACCACTTGTTTTTCGATTTTGAACCATCAATCATAAACCGTTTCGTTGCTGAAAAGCTTAGTCAAATACAAGAGGACCCAGCCCCATATTTTCCCTTTTTCTAGTTTTGCTTATTAACATATCTAAGGTTCTTATCTTTTCTTATTCATTTTCTTTATCTATTTTTATCATGTATGATCCTCTAACAAGTTATTGATCTTTTTTATATAAGATTTCATTAGTTTTGTAAGATAATGATTTTTTACAGTTTAATTCTTTTGTGCTCTCTAATGATCTTGTGCTCTCAAAGTTGAATTTTTTTATATTTTTTGAATTGTAATTCTTTGGTTTTAGGTTGTATGTAAGAATCTTTGATGTTTAGTTTTTTAGAATTGAAATTTGAATATAATGAGGTATTAAGTGTAATTGTTTTTCTTATATTTTTTGCTTTGTTTTTTATCTAATATAGAATTGTTAAATTAACATGTGATTTTTGTAGCAAATATGTCTTCATCCAGCCTCATTGATCTTGATTCGAATTCATCGAAAAGAGGAAAAACAGATATAGCTTGGAAGTATGTAGTTGAAAGAAGAAAAGATGGGAAAAAACATTTTTGTTGTGTATTTTGTGGAAAGATAGCAACCGGTGGTGGAATAAATAGAATGAAACATCTTGCAGGTAGGTTGGGAGAGATTAAACCATGTTTGAAAGTGTCTGCAGATATTAGATATCAGATGAATCAATTGCTTCAAGCAAATGATGCAAATCGAAAGGACTCTCAAGAGAAACGTAGAGTAAAGAAGTTTGTTGATTGGGATATTGAAAAACAATATTCACGGTGAAGAGAGTGAAGAAATATATATGGATGATCAAAGAAAAAAAAAGAAACATGAGTTTGATATAAGAAAAGGAAAAATGAAATTGGATAGTGAAATAAGTAAAGGAAAGATGAACATAATTGGTTATTATTTTGCACCAAGAACAACATGTGGAGCACAACCTACGTTAAATAGTGTTTTTGCAAGTAAAGAGGTTATTACAATAGCAAAAACTGAGATTGCTAAATTTTTCTATGATACATGCATTCCTATAAATGCTTGTAATTCAAGGTATTTTCAATCAATGTTTGATGCAGTGGCTGCAATTGGTTCTGGATTTAAAGTTCCTTCTTACCATGAGCTTCGTCTTCCTCTTTTAAACGAAATGAAGAAAGAAATGATGTTGTGGGTGGATGATATTAAAAATGTTTGGAAAGAGAGTGGATGTACAATAATGGATGATGGTTGGACAAATATCACCGAACATACTCTTATTAATTTTTTAATATATTGTCAAAGATGAACTATATTTTGGAAATCCGTTGATGCCTAGGACATTGTTAAAGATGCAAATACTTTGTTTTGTTTGTTTCAAGAAGTTATTGAATGGGTTGGACCTGAAAATGTAGTGCATATAGTTACTGATAATGGTTCAAATTATGTGGCGGCCGGTAGATTGATAGAAGAAAAATATGAAACTATTAATTGGTCACCTTGTGCAGTACATTGTTTGAACTTAATTTTCAAGGACATGGGGAAAATGGATCTTATTGCTTTTACCGTTAACAAAGCAGCTCAAGTTAGTCGATTTGTCTACAATCATCTTTATTGGTTATCTTGGTTGAGAAAACGCAAAGATTGGACTGAAATAATTCGACCAGGTGACACTAGATTTGCTACTAATTTCATTGCATTGCACAATGTTTATAAACATAAACATGATTTGCAAGCTTTAGCTACATCTCGAGAGTTTGGAATGTCAAAGTTAGCAAAAGAAAAAAAATCTAAAGAATGGGTAGTAATTGTGATGAATAATAATTTTTGGGTTGATTGTTTGAACATTGTTAGAATGATGGATCGTTTGATTCGTTTGTTGAAGACTGTTGATGGTGATAAAAAGCCATCAATCGCTTACATATATGAAGGGATTCGTAGAGCACGGAATGGAATCAAATCTATTTTTAAGAATAAAAAAGAATCATATAAGCCGTACACCAATATCATTAAGAGACGATGGGATACACAACTCAAGAAAAACTTACACGATGCGGCTTATTGGTTGAATCCAAGATTTCAGTATAAGACGGAGTCATTTTGTCGTAATGAGGAAGTAATGAATGGAGTTCTTCAAGTAATTAGTTCAAAGGGGGGTAATAATAAGTGTAAGATTATAGATGAACTCAAACTATTTCGAGACCGTATGGGAAGTTTTGGTCAAGAACTTTCTCTAAACGCGAGCAAGAATACTCAACCTGGTTAGATGATTTATTTTTAGTACTTATATTATTTTTTATATACTTTTTCTTACTTTATATATATATATAGATGAGTGGTGGAAATTGTTTGGTCAAAGTGCTCCTAATCTTCAAAAATTGGCCATTAAAATTCTTGGAAAAACGAGCACATCATCCGGTTGTGAAAGAAATTGGAGTGTATTTGAACGTATACATACAAAAAAACGAAATCGATTGGAACATCAAAGGCTTGATGCATTGGTTTATGTTCATTACAATTTAAAGTTGAAAGATAGGTAATTATTGTTATTCTTGCTTAACATATATGATATATTTTATACTGTTGCTTTTATTTCCCTAAAACTTTTAGATGGACTCAAAAGTTGGAGTGTTTTGATCCTAATGATATTGAAGTATAGACGATGTTTATATTTGGGTTGGTGATGATGAGGAAGAACAATTACTTAACTACGATGATTTCGAGAATATGTTGTTTGATGAATTGAATCCTCCAAGAATGGTTATACAATGTCCTTAGTCCAGGGAAGGTTGGTATGATATGCTATGAGATATCATATTTTTACATATAAATTGACATTTAATTATTGATTTTTATTATTTGAGGTGAAGATATGACAAATGGTTTAACTGATTTGATGTTAAAGATACAACTTTCAATGATTTCAACATGTGTGACAGCGATGATTTTGATATAAGAAATTGTACCGAAAATGATGAAGGCGACAATTATATTTAAAAGACTAGTAATTTAATACTTTTGATCTTTGATGTTGTTATATGTATGTATCTTCATCATATTTTGTTAAAAGATATTGTATCACTCGTTTTATTTTATGTTTTAGTGATACTCCATAACATGGAAATACTTTTTGGTTGTAATGTTATTACGGATTCTTTGTATAAAACATGAAAATAATAAATTTTAACATTACAATTATTTTAGTTATAATATCATTAAAATTTGTAAAAAAATGAACTAATAACGGTTTAATAACGGTTCGACAACGATTCGACTACGGTTCAATGACCCAGTGAAAATAACGGTTCAATGAACGAACCGAATCTGAGAACATTGTTACACTATTTAAAAAATTTTGAATCTTTAAATATCAACAAAATAACTATTACCATTTTTTGGTTAAAAATTTGATATTTTTTTATTACTAATTATTACAAAAACATATTAATTATAGTTTTATTAAAATATTAAATATTAAGTTTACTTTATAATACATTTTCACAATTTTAAAAGTTGTGTATTGTAATTTTCTTAAATAAAGAGTTATATATTATTAAATTTCAATGCATAATATAATTTACAATCTTTAATTTATGATATTACTATCTTTTATTTATCAAATCAATAACATTTTTATTATTTATATTCTAATGTTTCATTATTCATAATAAAAAACAATTATATATATATATCATATTTATATTTTAAGGGTATCGGAAACGTGACATATTTAATTTTACCTCGCCGATGTATTCGTGTTGATGTATCAACGAATCTACATCGGTGTACTCAAACATCACATGATACAATATAAATTCTAAATATAAAATAATAATAATTTTAAATTCTAAAATAAAAAATAATAAAAAAATTTGGCTCTTATCAACCCATTGATCCACAGGTCGACCCGCACGGGTTGATTTTTACAGTCTAATCCGTATACTTATTTTCAGCAGGCTAGTCAACGGGTTGACCCGTTCTTACGGATTGGACTGGCCCAGTGGGTTGGGCCGGCTCATTCCTACTCCTAATAAAAACAACAAATAATTATCATATTGTAATTAATTCGTTAATTAGACCATATATTAAAATTAGCTTTATTCTTCTCTTGTGTTCATCAAATATATTGCATATTTGACTCTAATATGATATTGATTTATCACAATTTTTTGCAGCTAATACAAATCTTGTATATCACAACGGAAAGCTTCTGGCTCTCAACGAATTCGACAAACCATGTATAAATTATTATATATATATTATATTATGTTATAATTATTTTATTTGGAGTTTATATTTAAATTTAAATATAATTTTAGATATGATCAAAATATTGGACGATGGAGACATACAAACACTTGGCTTGTTGGATTATGATCAACGGTTGAAACATTCTTTTACCGCTCATCCAAAAGTTGATCCAATCACAGGTACCTTACACTAATGATCGATATGGATTTAATTCCATTAATTGTATATTATTTTATTTTTTTCAATCATCTTACACTTTGCATTTTCCTTACTATAATTATTAAATTAAAATCAAGAAGGTCTAGAATATATTTTCTCATACAAAATTATTTTTTTTCATATTATCATGAAATATGAATATATATTTTGATCAATGTTGTAGAAACTGTATCAAATATCATATCATTTAAGTCATAGATTCAAATGTTTAACTAGAGGTGGGCAAAAGACCAGCCAGCACGGTTCGTGCTAGTCTTTTTCACCCTTTGAGATTTATAAAAGATCGGACCAAAATTTTAATTTTATATATAAGTTATATTAGTTCGGTCTTTAGGTCTTTATAAGAGAGATCAACCCGAGATCAAAGACCAAGTCTTCAGTTTGGTATTGGTTATGTTTTGTAAACCAATTGTCCCAATTATGAAACTTTGATAGATCAAATATGTCAAATTGATGAAACTACGAGTACTTATTTGTTTGATTATAAGCTTTTTGTTAATGCTATAAAAATGTAGGAATTATTGAATCTAAAAGGAAGAAAGGGTCTGAGTTCAAAGGCAATTGACTGGTTGGAATGGGCAATCGTGAAACTTATGAATAATTCTAAGAAGCCAAATCATTATCTTTCTGGCAATTTTGCACCTGTTGATGAAACTCCTCCCACCAACAACTTGCCAATCTATGGGAATATCCCCGTGAGTTTAAGATCTAATTTTACATCTTAATTCGTTTTCTAATGTACACATAAACTTTAAAATAGTAT